>JAXRKP010000049.1:400000-615000 GCA_037039925.1 Doris montereyensis
AGTCCAAACAGGTGCCAGATGACTGGAAAAAGGGAACGCTAGTACCAATACATAAGAAAGGATCAACTATGAATTGCACAAACTATAAAGGGATATAACTACTTAGTGTACCAGGAAAAGCGTATAACAGGATACTGGAAATGAGATAAGGGAAAAGAGTAAATGATCAGATTGAAGAACACCAGAGTGGATTTAGACCAGGAAGAAGTGTACAAGACCACATATTTACAATTAGACAAGTAATAGAAAAAAATCCTTGAGAGAAACATTGACTTGCACCTGTGTTTTATTGACTTCGAAAAGGCATTTGACACTGTGAGGAGGGATGAACTATGGCATTCCTTAAAAGAACACAATGTAGAGCAAAATTTAATAGAAACCATTAAAGGTTTTAACAATAAACCAACATGTGCAATGAGAGTACCTGGAAGTGTATCTCAAGAATTTGATATAGATATAGGAGTAAGACCGGGTTGTCATCTTTTGTTTATCACGTTTATGGATTCAGTCGCAAAGGCATCCTCAAAAAGAAAGAAAATGAATGTAGGTATGTGGAAGCTCCAACCAGTAAATGTATAAATGTTTTCATTTGCTGATGATTTAGTTCTGTTTGGAAAATCAGAAAGGGACTTTCAGCCCAATATCAACATGATGAATAATGAATTAAATAAAAGAGGAATGAGAGTAAGTGCAAAAGAAAACCAAAACAATGCTAGTAACTAGGGGAGCTAAAACACAAAATCTTAAATTGGGCAGGGAGAATTTAGAACAAGTTCAAAGCTACAATTACCTAGGAGTAATGATTAACTCAGAGGAAAAACTAAGAAGAAATCAGCCAGAGAATCCAAAAGGCAAATGCAAAATATAACCATCCAGGAAAGGCATTTGTAGGTAAACAAGAATTGTCAACAAAAACCAGAATGGCAGTATACAACACAATTTATTGTCTTACTCTCTTCTATGGCAGTGAAACCTGGAGCTTAGACAGTAGAGAATACAATAGAGTACAGGCAGATGAAATAAAATATCTAAGAAGAGTAGTAGGGAAAACTAAAAGAGACAAAATCAGAAACACAACAATAAGAGATCAAACCAAAGCAGATGGCATAAAAACTAAGATAGAAATAAATCAACTGAGATGGTTTGGACATGTAAACAGAATGAATGACACTAGAATAGCTAAATCAGTATACAGTGCTAAAACCCAAGGTAAAAGACCAAAAGGCAGGCCTCAGAGAAAGTGGGAAGAAGATATAAAAGAGGCACCAAAACAAAGAAATTTAACTTTTTTGGAAGGAAACAGAAAATGTCAGGACAGGGCATCCTGGAGAAAGATCATTTCGGGCATCTAAGCCCATACACCGGAAGGTAGAATGGGAGCTGATAAAGAAAGAAAGAAATGTGACAAAACTTTTGCTACGCAGATTGATATACTAAGAGGCAAAAGAAAGTACATGTATCCACTTATCTCGTCTTTACTATTCACGGGGAAATAGCCTTATGGGAAGAATAAATGAAATCTTCTTGAATTATCTCCCCTTAATGTCTAATGAAAATGTTATTTGTTTATTTATGTGCGTAAATTAATAACTACAAAACCAGTCTTTATCTGTATTCTTTTCTGTAAACTAAAAAGTAACTAAAATGTTCCACCAACCTAATAAGAGGCATACTTTTAAAGCTATAAAACGTATACAATATTAGGGAATTTTTTAGAAAATCTAGTTCTGTTTTCGTGTACGGAAAAGGACACAGGTAAAGACTTTTTTAAAACATTTTTAAACTTACACACATAAATAAACAAATAAAGGGCTAAAACGCATTTTCATAAATCAAGAAGGGGAGATAATTTAAGACCATTATTTTAGGTCAAATTGTTGGATATCAGGCAGACCAAATGCTTGTGGTGAATAGATTTCACCCATTATTTCCAGAGGTCATTTCCCCGTGAGTAGTAAATACCAGAAAATTGGACACTTTATTTTGCCGATCAGCATGAGAGAATTTCATTTTTTCCTGGGGCAAGAAAAATTACCCTATTCGTTAACTTGGACAACATGGGTGACTTCTGTTGCATTGAGTGTAAAAGTCCTATGGTAGTCTTTATTCCTTTCTCTAAAGAAGTTGGAATGCCAGGCGCGACACATGTTGGTGCCCGCGCGGCCGACACTGATTTAAAAAAATTATTGGTAATATTAAGTGGAAAAAAAGTATGAAATTTGTTGTCCATTTTCTCCTTTAGCAAACAATTTGACTGTGAAAATCGTGGATATTTACAATAAAGCCATGTCGTCCTTGAAAAGTGTCATATCCGACTTGCACGTCAACCATGAAACGAACAAGATGTCGTCACACTCACTCCTGTGCAGTGAACCTGGACTTCCAGACCTCCAAAGAAACGACTTCTGCAAGGCAGAAATCAAACCTTTAAAGGATCGAGTTTCTGGACATAATGAGTCGTCGTGCGATGCGTGTCGAGAAACAAGCCGGGAGGAGCCAATAGTTGTTTGTGAAGAAAGCTTTGTGGTGACCGAAAACATCGTGTATAGTCAAGCAAGCTCTGTTCAAGCGTGAGTTTTTGATTGTATCGCATCCCTTCCTCCTCCTTTCTCTTTCTCTCTTTCTCTCCGTGACTCTTTCTCCAGCTCCCTCTCCCACCACGGTCTGCCTGTCTGGCTCTTGTTTGTATGTCTGTCTCTCTTTGTCTCTTACTGCCTGTATTTCTGTCTGTCTGTCTCTTGATCTGTTAATCCTATTACTATAATATTACGGGTATATCGTATATCTCCGTCTCTCTTGCCTCTGCCTGCTTCTATTTAGAATATTGGTATCTTTGTATGTTTGTCTGTTTGGCTGTCTGTCTGTCTGTCTGTCTGTCTGTCTGTCTGTCTCTCTCTCTTCTCTCTCTCTCTCTCTCTCTCTCTCTCTCTCTCTCTCTCTCTCTCTCTCTCTCTCTCTCTCTCTCTCTCTCTCTCTCTCTCTGTGTCTGTCTGTCTGTCTGTCTGTCTGTCTGTCTGTCTGTCTGTCTCTCTCTCTCTCTCTCTCTCTCTCTCTCTCTCTCTCTCTATATATATATATATATATATATATATATATATATATATATATATATATATATATATATAGATAGATGGATAGATAGATAGATAGATAGATAGATAGATAGATAGATAGATAGATAGATAGATAGAAAGATAGATATATAGATAGAAAGATAAATGTATAGATAGATAGATAAATGTATAGATAGATAGATAGATAGAAAGATAGATAGATAGATAGATAGATAAATAGATAGATAGATAAATGTATAGATAGATAGATATAGATAGATAGATAGATAGATAGATAGATAGATAGATATATAGATAGATAGATAGATAGATAGATAGATGTATAGATAGATAAATAGATAGATAGATAGATATAGATATAGATACATGTCTATCTAGGTAAGTTGTAAGCTGTTCTTTCCAGTAGTGATTGATTACAATCTTCTAACAATGTCCGTGTACAGTCATGCGGAAACAATGACAGACGTGTCATCGTTAGGGGCGAGCAGCCAAACAGATGCGATATGTGATGCCGATGGCAAGGAGGTTGCATTTTACAGTTTGAAAGACGTGGATGAACATCCTGAGAACGTACAGGCTTTGGACGCAGAATCGCAAACAGAACTGGATGTGAAGAAAATCTACGAGCAAACGGAGAAAAATAAAAGGAGCCATGCTAGATCTCTTAGAAATCTCCAGAGAAAATTCCTGGCCATTCGCCGCTCCTGCCAAAAGAAAGGTGGATTGTACTTTCTGATTCCTCATTACCTCTCTGCCACGTGTGTGTGTGTGTGTGTGTGTGTGTGTGTGTGTGTGTGTGTGTGTATATAAATAAATATATACATATATATTATATATATACAATAACAGTCTCCACGAAAGAGATTTAAAGATATTACCAAATGACTAAACTTGAACTTGCATTTGCTTGTAGATAATTATAATCGTTGTTTTGTAAATTGTTCGCTTTTTTTCTTATATGTACATGTACTTTTATTTTGGTACGGTGTAACAGCTTGCACTCTTTTTCAAGCATATTCTGGGCGTCAGAAATAACGCAGCCCTTCTCAATATTTCCTTCACTGTTTTCGAAGACAGCAGCAAGAGAGTTTTAAAGAGGAATTAAATGATATACATGTGTTACTTTTAACAATATCAATTTGTGTGAGAATCAAGCTAAGTCACCCAAAAATAAATGGTGATTAAAATAATTGAACGTTAACAGTTTAACATTTTAGCAATAGTGCATTATATAGATGGCTTTTGGGTGCCGGAAATGACGACATCCAAGATGGTGATTGGAAATGACGTCATTCAAGAAGGCAATCGGAAGTTACGACAACCAAGATGACGCTCAGAAGTTACGTCTTTAAATGTGGCGACTGGAAGGGGAAGTGGGTGTGTCGAAGACGGCGGCCAGATGGCTACTGGAGGTAGTCATTTCCAAAATGGCGGACCGAAAATATGATAGCAACAGGCAGTTGTGACTTGATGACAAACCACTTCTACTCATACCCTTTCTTTCTGTCTTCTGTCTTCAGCAGTTCCTATTTTGCATTCCGATGTATGGGTTTACATGCCCGAAATGATTTTTCTCCAGACTAATCTGTCCTGACATTTTCTGTTGCCTTCTGTGAAGGTTGAATTTCTCTGCTTGAGTGCTTCTTTTATCTTCTCCCTTTCTCCAAGGTTTGTCTTTTGGTCTTTACCTTGGGTTTTTAGCATTGTATATTGATTTAGCTTCTACTCATACCCAAAGCTTGATTTCTTTCGGCTGTTCATAAGCACCTCATTTTGAGTTTTTTTCTCTTCCTTGAACAAAACGAATGCAAATGTCGACCCTCAAACAATAATACATTTAAAGACAACCTGACGTCTTTTTTACGTCAGGAAAACCTGTACATTTGATATTGCATTGAGATTAACGCATTACATGGATAGATGCAGCTTTGCTTGTTTTGTTTTTTTTTCGTGAAGTGGATTTGTGCTGCTTTTTATTTATTTACTAATTATTGCAATCGCCTATTTTGATCTATGTTGGGTTGGGTTGTTTTTTTGGAAGACCACAATTGTGTTATTGCTGTGTATAACCACATTATTTAGGCATCAAAAGAAGTAGAAATACGTGGTTTGTACCACTAGCTCTTTAATTCATTATTCCCGTTTGGTATAAGCGATTGCCGGTCACCCAAACAGCGTTGCGTTAATTCTGACACCCAGTATAGTTTTAACACTCAATTCAATGTCTTTGAATAGCATAAAACTGAATTTGCAGAATTAAATACCTGTATGTAGAGGTACCGTAGCATGAATGTTCTGCCTTAGTCAATTATAGTCTCTCTCTCTCTCCTCTCTCTCTCTCTCTCTCTGTCTCTGTCTCTCTGTCTGTCTGTCTGTCTCTCTCTCTCTCTCTCTCTCACACACACACACACACACACACACACACACACACACACTCTCTCTCTCTCTCTCTCTCTCTTCTTCATGTCTGTCTGTCTCTGTCTCTGTCTCTGTCTCTGTCTCTCTCTTTCTCCCTGTCTGTCTGTCTATCTGTTTGTATGTCTCTCTCGCGCAGTATATTCCAACCGGTCTATTTTAGCAGTGTAGATATATGTGTGACGGTTCTCTTTTGTTCAAAGTGTCTACTCAATATCTCCCTGACTTCTTACAGTGCGAGACATGAAGCAGCACGATACGTACAGAGGAGACTACCTAGCAAAGCTGCAACTTCAACTTCGGTTCTCCGGCAAGAGAAAAGCTCATTAGCAGCAGAACGCGCCCTAGTAGAGAAACAGTTTGCAGACGAGAAAAAGAAGAACAGAGATTTAGTCAATCGTATGACTAGGTTGAATCAACAGTTTTACCGTCTAGGTAGGTTGTTTGGACTTATGTAATCTCCACAGCAAAAGAGATGGTGGTGAATCCCACATTCCCACTCCCCTTACGACAGTGACTTACTTGATTTAATTTCCATGGTTAGTGTCCTGCCTGTTGGTGTCGACGATTCTCCTTGTTGTTGACTTCCATTTATATGTCTGTTGCCATTGTTACCACATCGTATAGACTTAGTTTTGTCCAGTCTGTGGTGTCGTCAATTCTGACTCTCTCTGGCCTTCCTTTCCTATTTTTTTGCCTTCAACAATGCTGGCCAATGCTATCTTGATGATTGTATCGTCTGACAATACTGACATTCTGACGATATGCCCGAAGAGTCCTAACTTCTTGGACATCATCATGTCCTTCAAATGTCCTTTTGGTATACGTCAGTATACGACAGTAGACGACAGTGACATAAACAAAATATTTTTGTAAAACCACAAACAATCAAAGACAAACTACACCAAATTGTCCTCCCCAAATCCTTATCAACCCTCCTTTTTTTTTCAACACCCCCCCCCCCACACACACACAAATACACACAACACAAACAAACACCCAACGACAGCAACAATGAAACGTCAAAATAAAACAAAAGGTAAAACAAATCAAAACAACACCACCAAACACTTTTTTCATTGAAATGTAACATGTCTATCATATGCGGTGATCTCTTGGTTAAATAAGGGGAAACGGCAAGCTCAGAGGCAAGTAAAAAGAGTGACAGAAAGAAGTATGACCTACCAATAGCGGCCACCAATCGCCTACTCACCAACACAAAAACAAAAGCTACAGTTAAAACCCACAACACCCACTCTATCAAAAACTTCCCACAGTATTTACAAACAGTAAAACGTACAACAACGAAACAAAAATAAAACAGCAAAAGAAACAGGCATATCAAACAAAAACAAAAACAAATTAAAGCAAACAAGACAAAACATAGCCCACTTGTAAAAGAAGTAGAGGCAGTCAAAAACCACATTAGTTGACAGATCTCCCTCTGTCTAACGCTTCACCTACTGACTGCAACTAGTGGAACTCACTGTCTACAAAAAACAGAAATTCTACAAGCTACACAACTTTCAAATCAAATCTTAAAATATTCCGGCTAGCGTAGTAGTGTTATTAACGTTCATCGTTCGTATGCAATAATTGTGTGATTTCCGAAACGTCTTTAGAGCATGCCAAGTGGATTAAAGCGCCATACAAGTGACTTAATACGTATTGTTTACTTATTACTAAAAAGCTTCAGAAACCATAATAACCAAAAAATCGGAATAAAAATCAGAAAGTACATTTTAATAAAGATCCATAATGAAAGAAACAATACAACCGGAGGGAGTAATTTATTATTTGTACATGTAGCCTACCTAGATAATGTTGTATGTTGTACATGTATACACATGCGTATATACCTAGATACAAACAAGCCAGGAATTTGATCCGATATATCGTCCTTATTTCTCAACTGATGACTCAAGCTTTCTTTAAAACTTACAAATGGCCTATAGATATGAGTTTTGACCTTTAGAACGATGGACTTATTATATTTATTATTTTGGTGACAACTATCAACTAATAATAATTGATTCAGTCTTTTTTTCTTCTTCTTCTTTTGAATTCCTTCGCTGACGACTCTTTTTCATGTTCCTTAAAAGTAAAAGCCCACGGTTCGTATCAATCAAAATGCTTCGACGGCTTCAGTCGTCCTCGATTTCAATGTATAAATTAAAAATGCGCCTTGAAACTCTTCATCGGCGAACAGAGCAACACCGTCAACAACGACATCAACCTAAAAGCTATCGAATCACATCTTGCATTATCCACCAAATGATCTACATACCGGTATAACTTTAGATTTGGATATCGATGATATTTTATCTCTGTGATTGATTCACCATAAAATATGATCCATCATGAGCGCCATGATGTAGCAAGCAGCCTTCGTGGTTTAACCGTTAAGGCGATGAAATAGGAATATGTAGGTACCTAATTCGAATCCCAGCTTGGACAATTTTTATTTTTTGTTTTTTTTCACGCCTTGTTTTTATTCGTATGGCTTGGATTTCGTTCTCAATTTTTGTAAAGGGTTTCTAAAGCCATATGTGCCAAAGTTAGGACCCAGAGTTTTCTAGGATAACATTACACGGGGATTCTAATGGTGATATTTATTATCCTTATTCAACCCGACGGTAAAGAAAAGATTCTAATGGTGATATTTATTATCCTTATTCAACCCGACGGTAAAGAAAAGATTCTAATGGTGATATTTATTATCCTTATTCAACCCGACGGTAAAGAAAAGATTCTAATGGTGATATTTATTATCATTATTCAACCCGACGGTAAAGAAAAGATTCTAATGGTGATATTTATTTTATCATTATTCAACCCGACAGTAAAAGAAAAGATTCTAATGGTGATATTTATTATCATTATTCAACCCGACGGTAAAGAAAAGATTATAATGGTGATATTTATTATCATTATTCAACCCGACGGTAAAGAATAGATTCTAATGGTGGTATATTATTCACCCCGACGGTAAAGAAAGGATTCTAATGGTGGTATATTATTCACCCCCACGGTAAAGAAAAGGATTCTAATGGTGGTATATTATTCACCTGACAGTAAAGAAAAGATTCTAATGGTGGTATATTATTCACCACGACGGTAAAGAAATGATTTTAATGGTGGTATTTACATTGTATTACCATTATTCACCCCGACGGTAAAGACAAGATTATAATGGTGGTAATGAGTACACATCACTATAGCATCGGTGGCCTAGGGGACAGCTTATCGGACCTTGGATCATGGGGTCCTGGGTTCGAATCCTAACACACTTAGACACAAAGCTATTGTCCATGGAAAAGGCACTGAACACACATTTCTTCACTCGACCCAGGTACAAATGGATACCAATACAACTACAAGCAACAGATCAGGAATAAAAACTTGCGACAGACTAGTACCTTGTTCAAAATGTGATTATGATCACCTGCTCTGCTTCACGCTATAGAAACTGGGATATGCCCCGGTTCCATGGACCATAGCGACATTGAAAGAACTTTAATTTACTTCTCTTCACCACTGTGAACTAAGAATAAGACTTAAGAGCAATAAAGCTTAAGCCATGATCTTGAGGAGTATGCTACACGAATAGCGTGAGCATAAGCTCCTGTTTCTCTGTATGCCATAACTTAGAAGAGTACACAATCGACTAGCTTGTATTTGTATCACATAATATTTTCAGAAAAATTAGGATGCACACTACACGATGGCTATATTGATAAATAGTATGATAGATAAGTTTTCAGCATTGTCGCTATTTCCGGCTACACATGCTCGCCAACGCTTGACCAGAACGTCGGTGAAGATTTGACACACACTTCTTTCATAGCACCACATAGAAAACGTGAGTTTTAAAACCTCATCGCTGGTATTGAAGTGGCAACATTTTCTTCTTGTTTTTTTTTCCAGCTAAGGGAAAAGATAGAAATCCCAAGGATGTAGGCACGGGCCGCAGTGCCATTTGAAACATTGCAAGGCAAGGGCAATGCATATTGTGTCTCTTGTGTCTTGATTTGTATATATGTACGGGCGTTGTGTCTTTTCCTTAAACCACAGCACTGGTGTACCGAGTACCGGTATACAGTGCCTGCAGTTTCCAAGCACCGCTCAGAGTTGAAGGTGTGCGTTGTAATTTTCTGTTCTTCTTTCTTTAGATCATAGTGTTTAAAATCATCATGGTCCAATATACATTTTTTTTAAAATAAACACCACCATCAGTCCCCCCCCTCCTACGTGTTGAACAATGTGGCACTTTGAATATTTCTTAGAGGAGGAATGACATTTAAGCCGTGGTAGTACATTGACCTCTCCTGCGTATCACAGTGACAGTCCAATAATATCTTAATCAATCCAGGTATGCCATTAACGGTGAGCCCAAGACACGTCATCGGTAATATTATGTAATGAAAACAAGCGTCCCACTCTTAGCTATATTACATGTAAATTGAGACGAAAAGTTCCTGGCAAATCTGATTTCCTGTTTCATTTCTAGAGTAAGCATGCGTAAACGTTCCTATAATCTGACAATGTATGGATATTGAGATTGACTTGACCAAGCGAAATCTTAAACATTTGCGGAAATACATTTACGCTTGATACGACTAGTACGAGTAAGTTGACCGGTAACTTTGTTTCGATTTAGTTCAGCAGATGGACATCACATCACATGTCACTTCAATGTAACAAATCCTTCTGGAATCTTTCGTGCACATGATGTTCAGTGTTCAGACATAGCCCGGTACCTACAGTTACAGTTACACGAAAACGCAACGATACAATCAAATAATAAACGGTCTAAGCTTTATGTGGTAGTAGTAGTAGTAGTAGTAGTAGTAGTAGTAGTAGTAGTAGTAGTAGTAGTAGTAGTAGTAGTAGTATAAACGGTCTAAGCTTTTGTGGTAGTAGTAGTAGTAGTAGTAGTAGGTAGTAAAGCATTAGTGCAGCAGTAGCAGTAGCAGTAGTAGTAGTAAGTAATAGTATAAGTAGCAGCAGTAGCAGCAGTAGTAGTAGTAGTAGTAGTAGTAGTAGTAGTAGTAGTAGTAGTAGTAGTAGTAGTAGTAGTAGTAGTAGTAGTAGTAGTAGCAGTAGTAAAATGAAATTGAATATGAAGGCCTAAAAGGTAGAACAGAGACAGTCACAAAGACAGAAAAGTTTCGGGCAAAACCGCCCTTCCTCAGTCACACTTACACAGTAACGATACAAGAATGATTTGGCGGTCGTGAGTTACACTGTATGGCGCTAAAAGATGGCCAGTCATGTGGTGACCCATCACGTATATTCCATGAGTAAGCCTCATAACAATAGATACCAAATGTATATGTAATAAAAAAAAATTATAAGGTAGTGAAAAAGAAAAAAAAAGACAAAAAAAGGAAATAAGGGAATGAGGGATGAGGTAAAGCCGCTAATGAGCAGAGACAGACAGACAGGTGGACAGGGAAGAGAGAGAGAGAGAGAGAGAGAGAGAGAGAGAGAGAGAGAGAGAGAGAGAGAGAGAGAGAGAGAGAGAGAGAGAGAGAGAGGAGAGAGAGAGAGAGAGAGAGAGAGAGAGAGGGGGATTCTACTACTATTGTAATGATGAATTAATGATATTGTAGTTTGCTGTTGAGACCATGAGGGTTGCATGTACCACATTGGTTGATAAGGCCCTGTTTCGCATGGGATCTGTCACGCCAAATACCATAGCAATGGCGGACAGCAGTGACTGAGATGTCTAGGATACCCCGATGGTCACTCGAGTTAAAGTTAAAGTGGGAAGGAACAGGTTTGGAGTGACAGTTTCTGATGTTATTGAGGTGTTGGGTAAAGCGGTCAGCCAAGCGAAAACCAGTTTCCCCAATGTACATCACAGTCACCCGTTTACAAGAAATGGTGTAAACGATGTTTCTGCTGACACATGTGAAGGCTGAAGTGACTTTCAGTTCATGATTGGGGAATAATACTGATACCACTTGCTCAATATATGGGCAGGTATTACAACATCTCCTGCCACACTGGCGAGTGTCCGTGTAGGAAGGAGTATGTAACCTGCTGTGGACCAGGAGATCACTAAGATTACTCTCCCGCCTGTAAAACTAAACAAAAGAGGTGAATCAGAGAACACATCTCTTGTGATGGGATCATTTTGTAGGATGGAATAATGTTTTTATTGTAAGGATGATATGTCATGATAAGCTTCACTCTGTCATTAGAGCTTTTGCTTGAGTTTAGGCATGACCGAAAGTGTTGTAGTGCTTGAATGCGGTTGAGAGCAGATGAAATGATATGTTGTGGAAATCCTCTTCCCGAAAAGAATTCACCCATTCTCCCGGCCTGTTCTGCAAAGTCTATGTCATGCTCACAGAGACGACGATGACGCAGAAATTGGGAGAAATGGATTGAATTCTTACAGGAGTAGGATGAGAAAAGGAATATGGAAGGTAGCTGTGACTGTCAGTTTCTTCGTAATAGATGTAGATAGTGATTGACCCATTCGACAAGATCACCCTGATGTCCAAAAATGTAACTTCAGATGTGGATATTTGAAAGGTGTAGTGTACCGCTGGATTGAATGATTGGACAAACTTGATGTACTCTTCAAGTTCGTCCTTGGCCATAGAGCAGAAACCTATGCCATCATCAATGTATCTGTAGTTATATAGTGAAGGGGTTGCGGCCATTTGAAGCTCTGGCGGATGAGGAATTCTTGATGGCCCATTAAGAGACAAGCGTAACTGGGGCCCATCTTGGTGCCCATGGCCACGCCACTGATCTGGTCAAAGTATTCACCATTGAATTCAAACGAGTTCAATTGTGAGTACCAGTAGTAGTAGTATTAGTAGTATTAGTATTAGTAGTGGTAGTGGTAGTAGTAGTAGTAGTAGTAGTAGTAGTAGTAGTAGTAGTAGTAGTAGTAATAAATAAATAAATAAAGTACATATAATATTTTTTAATAATAGTAATTCTTGTTAACTTCATTAGTTATGAAACTACAGTACATGCGGCACGACTTTCCGAACACCCTATGACTACGACAGTTATGTATCATCAAACCCGCTTGCTTTTAATCCAAGGGACAGTCAGTTATAAAGTTCAACGACTTTCAACCGTCCCATGAATCTTCTATTCGATGAGGCCTGCCAGTGACAGCCTTTTTTCGTAATCTTCACCATCAAAGACGGTACGACTTCACTACTTGACCACCTATATACCCCCTCCCTCTCCCTCATTTTTTATTGTATAAAAATAAAAGGGCAAAGGTCAGGGCTCTTTTTTCTCTAATATCAAAGACCCCTTTGCTAAATACATGTACATTTTCAGTTTGCTGCCACCTACATGACATTTGACATGTTTGATTGTTGACTACGTGCGACTACGTGCGTGCGTGTTTCGTTGTTTCTATTGGATTTTAGCATGCGCTCCTTCAATCACTTAAATCTGTCACTGTCACGGTAATTGTGATTTCTCGTTGGGTTTTTTTTTTTTTTAGAGGGTGGAAAGGTTGATTTAAAACATCTTTGCTTTGATTTGATTTGATTTATCCACATCCACAACGAAGGTGGTCTCGGGGTTTTTGGTAGGATTTTTAATTTTGCCCGAACTGCCCTGTACATCAGTGTAAACAGCCAAGGGATCTTTAACGTGCACAGAGTGTTGTGATTTGCACACGGGACCTCCCTCTTTACCGTTCATCTCCGATAGGACTAGGTGTCGATCCACCTACCTGGACCAGGGGGTAGGGGGTAGATTTTGCTCGAAAAAATCGAGAAAATTTTTCAACCGTTGGCGGGGCTCGAACCCACTACCTTTTGGTTGAGAGGCCGACACCTTGCGTCTGGACTACCGAGTCCCCTTTTTGAACGTCTTTTAATACATTATATACATGTACATTGTTGTTGTCGAAGGTTGTGTGGTTAGCTTTATTTACCATATTGACATGATCTCTCTGTGTGAATGAAGTGCCTTTATCTTTTGATAGCAGTACGTGCATTATTTGTAGGAGTCCTGCATTTGATTCACTTACTTGCACACAGTAGAAACAAAATTACAGAAGAGGTGAACAAATTAATGTAGATGTAACTTTGTGACTTACACACATACACAAATAGTTGAGGACTAGACGTCATAAATAGCATCAAATGGAGTACGGTACATACTGTAGTAAAAGTCAAAGTGTGTTCTTTTCTTCAGAGGAAGGGCAATAAATTGTAAAGAAGAGAAAGACAAATTATATAATTATATATCCTCAATCCACACCAGCTCAGACACCAAGCGTTTCCCGAACGTAACAATTATTTTTAAAATCAATTTGTATTTAATCTTTTCTATGCCTTCGGGTTGAATGACATATTATTATTACATGTACACGTATTGATAAATACTACCATTGGATTCCTCGTACAATTTTATCGTAGAAAACTATGTGCTCCAACTTTGGCATATCATGGCTTTAAAACCCTTTACAAAAAAAAATGAAAAAGAAACATAGCCCTGCGCAGTTATGGCAAACCAAAGAATGAAAATGAATACCGTAACTAAAAAAGAAAGACCAAAAACAACTTCCCAGCTGGGATTCAAACCTCGAACCAACACATTCCTATCCCACGTCTTAACCACTCATCACATCACGAAGACTGCTTACAATACAAATACAGTACATCCAGGTCTAAGCCTCCGTATGGAGAGCTCAGATCAGGCCATCGTGAAAGATATTTATTTAATGTGATTTCAGGGATGGAAAGCAATAATATTATCTCGATTTGGAACTAGAGCTACATGTGCAGTATGTAGATCATTTAAGGGATAAGGGGGACTGAGTAGTCCAGGGGTAAGGTGTCTGCCTCTCAACCAAGAGGCCATGGGTTCATGTCCGACATTTTAATAAGTACATGTAAAAACCCATCTCCCTTGGTTCAGGTTGGTAGATCGACACCTTGTCCCATTGGAGACGGACTATCGATAAAAAGGATATCCCGTGGACAAATTACAAGACTCTGTGCGTGTTAATTTAGTTAAAGTTTAAAGATCCTTGTTTACAAGTAAGGCAGCAGTAAAAGATTCTATCAAAAACCCTGATATCACCTCATATGTGGATGTGGGTAACATCAAAAGAAATTAAATTTGGTCGGTAGTGTAATACATGTATGCGATTCGAAGGTACTATGAATATGATGATGTCGTTGACGATGTCGCTCTGCTTGTTGACGACGGAGAGCCCAAGGCGTATAGTATAAATAATTGATATCGAAATCAAGGATTGACGCCGCTTTGATACGTACCTTGGCATTAAAAAATAAAAAAGAAAAAAAGAAGAAAAGTAAGTTGTCAGTGAAACAATGCAAAAATGAATTGATTAATTAGTCATCGCCACAAAAATATTTCATTATTCTTTTACGGTCAAAATGCACATATATAGATAGGCCATTTGCAACCTTTACAGACAATTTGAGCCTAATCGGTTGAGAAATAAAGACGCTCTGTCAGGTCGCATTTGTTGGCTTGTTTGTATTTATATTTATACAGATACGATGCATGATAACACAATCATGTTGAATGTGCTTTCCGCAGGTCAAAGTTATTCGTCCACACCAGCGTGGAGACAACAGCTCAAGCCAAACAACACAAACTGCTACCGTTTCCCAGCTGAACAACAACACTCTCTGCACCAAAATGCCTTTGGCTCAGGACAACAACAAGGCACAAAATCACAACAACCACGTCAGATGAAGGTAACACAGCCTCAGTGCAACGTCGCCACCTCTGGGCTCCATGGCAAGCAGATGAATATCGCTCAGCAACAACAGCCCAACAAGGCACTCCAAACCACACAACTCTCTGCTGTTCAACAGCAAAGGCTTCCAATATTTCAACTGCTTCAAAACTCGCTGCTCACCAATAGACCAGCTGCCATGGGTTTTCATTGTCAACAACAGGTGCCATCCCAAACAAATAATTTACCCTCAAGCCATCAACAGCTTTCAACCTCTTCTTTCACAAATGCGGATCCAAGCACTAACATTACTACTTCTCATGAATGTATCAATAAAAAGAATTCGTCTGAAGCAACCAATAATTCATGAAAAAAAGTCATGTCCAGTGATATTTATCTGTGCCGGGGATAACAATTACATCAAAAACGGATTAACTGCATAATAATATAGTAAACTGCATCCCCCCCCCCCCCCTTAACTCAAACAACCCCCCAAACAAAACAATTAAAGAGAAAAGAGAGAGAGAGAGAGAGAGAGAGAGAGAGAGAGAGAGAGAGAGAGAGAGAGAGAGAGAGAGAGAGAGAGAGGAGAGAGAGAGTGAGGAGGAGAGAGTGAGTGTGTTTCCCATATCTGAATTTATAAGAAGTAAATTCATCAAGCTTCTTTTAAATCTTCCTCAAAACATCAGCTATTAAATTTCTTGGATTTTGGCATTTCATCTCTCCATTCTGTGTCAGTACTGTCAGTGTCAGCTACATTTTTAAAGCATGTTTTCTCCTTCCATTTTATCACACTATCAAAACGTTGATCAAACCGAAAAATAACCTGTTCTAAGACAATTTCTGCTCTCAGTGATGTCTGATATACATTGATATGTATACATGTATATTGAAATCATCTTACTATTAGATTCTACTAATACATTATTTGTGTATATAGTATTTATAATGAGGTATCCAGAAATTCATTTCTTACTGTACATATTGTATCTTTGAACATTGCTGCAAGAGGCAATGTCAATTTTGTCACTTAAGTTGCCCTTCCATGAATTCAAATTGATACAAATGTATGATTAAATCAATTCCACCATCAGGTAAAATGAAATAAGAAGAGCACTGTTATTCGTTTGTACATGTAATGTAGAATTAGATTATGTATATATATATGTCTATGTTATTATACAAATAAACATACATCTGCAAAAGAGTTTGACGCCTTATAGCTAAATCCAGATCTGTCATTTGACTCCTCTGTCTAGGCTATATATACTTTTATTCTTAGTCATGTTACTTTGTTAGCTGGGCATTGTTTGCAAGCAATAGGAAAGAAGAAGACAATTGGCTGTCTGGGCTTTGCATATGCTTGGTGTAAATTCAGGGGGACTGTGCATTCGCACTGACGCTATTTTGATAAAAGCAGGTAAAGAGTTGGTTTCAAGTAAGAATTTTAGTCTTCTATATCTTAAAGTAAGCAGTTTGAACACAAGTGTATAATTCATTAATTGTCTGTCCCCCTATTATAGTATGGATTACGCTGATACTACTACACTCCATGGTTTCTGTGAAATATTAAATTTATACCAAATCAGCTTGGTTGGTAAAACTTGATTGTTTATTCAGGAAGAATATCTTCCGAGTTTGAGCAAAATACAATTGATCTTTACAAAGATCAGATGAAGGTTTTCTACTGACAGCACACAAAGTTATCCCATACACTTATATTGGTAGTATCAAGGATTATCTAAATCTAAATCTTATGATAGGCACATGCGGGAATAATCTCATCACTTACATACATTGTGTAATAATAAGACAATGGGAGTTAAGGTGCTGACATGGGGACTTGTAAATACAAAACAATCGGGAGAAAATTATGGCGCCTCAAGTATATGTCCCCATACATTCACATAAGAATTTACAACAGTCTCTTTTAATGTAAACAAGAATCTACAACTACTAGTCTCTTTTAAAAAAAGAAATGTCCTGGTTGTCTCTCTGGGTTACACATACATGTTACAGTTATGTATAAACACAAAATATTTTCAACACTTTTGTCTTTATGATGTTTACATGAAGCGTAAAATTCTCATTGAAATTTTATACACTGATGATTTTTCCCTCTTCAAACTGGCATCTAAAGCTCAAGAGAGAAGCAATAAAAAAGATGTACGAATTCTATCAACTTGTTTCATCTGAACATGAAGGAGAAGGATATACCCGGTAAAAGGATATACACTTTTAATTCCTAGTTATGGAGGAATACAAGTGTAACTGTTTATTACATTTTAAAAATGAAAAAGAAAGCAAACAAATATCCAACCAAGAACAAGAACATCCCAACTAAATGATTTGAAAAAAGAAAAAAAGAGAAGAAAAACAACAGTGCCAATCAAAAGATTCACACAGAAACTCTGAAAACCAATTCATAGCAATCAAAATTAGTGTGTATATAAAAAAATCAATAATAAACAAAAAAATCAATAAATATAGATATTAATAAATAGAAAAATAAACAAATACATAAATATAATCATATATGTAGATATAATAATAGCAATGTTACTATGGCATCTCATTTTCATACAAAATACCCCCATCACATTTGTCAAAGCTAAATATGGCATGTTTTGAGATGATGCCGAATGGTGGGTCCTGTTTTCTTAAGACAAATACGGTAATCTCCGCCAAAATGCACGGTCCACGGGTGACAAAAAAAATTGTGCATTTTGACAGAGTCAAACGCCATGACATATTACTGTGTATTTATTTACATTGCCATTCTTGTTTGGAAATACATGTAAACTCACTAATTTGTTGTTTGTTTTTGTTTGGGGCATTTGTTATTCGCTGGTTTGAGGACAAGAGCCAATAGGCCTTCTTACAGATCTGTTACATTCTTCTCTCACTGAAGACTACAACAAGGGGTGGTGATGGTGAAGACATTCGGCAAAAAATGTTAAAAAAAATAATTCGTTGACACGCGTGTCATACAGAGTACGATCTCCGTGGGTAAAAGTGACACGACCTTTCTCAGATTTTCTCACCGCAATCAAAGAGAGAGAGGGACGATTGGACTGTCTGTCTGGCAGACTTATCGAACGAGGGAGAAAAAGGGAGGGTAAGGGTGACCAGAGCCAAAACGGCCAAGACTAGATGGTTAAGATCTAGATGTCACACACACACCTGCATGGCAGATTGTGTCACTTGAATGAGACGAGAAGGGGTGATTACATTATTTTTCACAGGAATTAACTCTTAAAATGCAAGAAATTGAAGACACTTACAAAAATCTGTTGCATTTGGCGAATTCAAACCAACCGTTGTTGCATTTTGAGGGGTAATTAGCGTTGTAAACTTTGGTTACATGAAAAAAACGTGCATTGAATCATGCATTTTGGCAGAGATTACTGTATCATGAAACGTCATATTTTATGGGCATGAAACTTAGAAACCAGTCTAACACTGGATCAAACTTTCCTCTACCAAATTATACTATACCAGTAGTCTTTTCTAAAATTTTATTGAAATCTATCAATGTTTGAAAACTAGCGGAAGTATAATACTAATTACTATTGTTCCAAATAAATTTTCATAAGAATCTGTAGTAATACTTTATGTACGAGTTAAACTTGTTGAATTCACGCCACCCCTTTCACAGTGAGAAATAGGAAGCCATAAATGATATCGGCCACCTAGTCAGAATTTCATCATTGATTGGTCGATAACAATAACCCTTCTCGAATGGGATCATTAGTATATTGTCTTTAATGTTATTTCATGTGGCAGTGATCAGGATATTTTCAAAAAGTTTGACAAACTACAAAAGACTGGTTCTGCTGCAGTTTCATCACTTAAAAATCTAGATTAACTGAAATTTAATTACTTGTTGGTGATGTAATAATTTACGATTTTGATCCATTCAAAAGTTGATCTAAGTTCAATAAATTGAAAACACTAAAACTTACATTTCACAAAACTTGCTCAACTGCTTGACGGTGAGAGAATACAAATTGAACTGACTGGATTCAAGTAATGTAGGCCCTACACTAAAAATATTAAAATATGTGATTGTGTATTCATTTATTCAAAGATTTGAAGCATCTTTATTAAATGTCATGAAATAATTTTTTGCTGTGCTTTATCTTGAAAGGGAAATAGGTGAAATTCACATATACCATTGTAAATTGCTACACATTTTAAAAGGTCGTAACTTTTTGGTCAATGATCTTATTTTGAAAATGTAAAAGGACGTTTCTTAAAATCAATACACCTTTTAGATGTACATGTCAATTAACATATTATTTTGCAAGAAAATTTTAACACAGCATTGCGAATATACATGTGTATGTGTATTGATATGTGTATGTGTGTGTGAGTGCATGTGTATCAGTGGCCTTCATTTATACAAACTGTAGACATCAATTATAAAAAGAAGAAGGTGAGAATAAAATTGCGACATTTCAGGAAAACACAATACTTCAGATCTCTGGCATATAAAGTTTGGTTAAACTAAATTAAAACAGAAAGTTATCTTGTAAAAAGTTGTACAAATATATTAACATGACAAAGAAAGTTCTTGATAATATGATCATCTAAATATGATTACAAAACTCTAAATTCACACAATGAAAGACATTTTGGAAAGTATGAATCATTATTATAGGCAACATGAGGATGATAATAAACACAACAAATTCTAGTATAACAAAAGGATATTTTCTCTGAAATATCAAACTTTGAAAAACCAAGAAACTTGATTATTCATGAGTAACATTATTTGTTTTCAATCTTTTTGGCACTCTTCCCATCATGTGGAATTCTTTATTTGGAAGCATGTTTGTCAGAAATGCCATACGATTTGAAAGTGAGAAAAGAGCAACAACTGCACCAATATCCCATGCATCCTCTTCATTGAGACCTTGTTGATAGAGGGCTTGAAATCTTTCTTCCTTCAATGGCTTGCATTTGGCAACGTCCATGGCGAAATCTAAAATTGCACGCTGTTTGTCATCAATGTTGGCAGTTTCCCAATTTGCAGCTACCTGAGCAGATCAGAATATGCAGATGTATATGTAGATGGTGGAGCCATGCATTTATCCATAACATGGACAACACAGAGAAAAGAAACAAATGGAAACTGTCTGGAACTGGAACATGGCAATGAAGATTAAAAGAAGCAAATTAAATATAACTCAGTCAAGGAACAAACTAAGAAAGGAAAGAGAAATGAAATGACTCAGACAAGGAAGAAACTAAGATTGTATGTCAGTGTCAGGACAGTTTAGTGAAATTAATGCCTTATGAAGATGAGAAGGACAAAACATTTGAAACGAAACAAAAGAATGACAACATGATAGGGCAGGTTTTTATACGATTGAATGACACATAGTTATTAACAGACACAAATCAGATATTAAAAATATGTCAATCACAAGTTAGCTGTATATTTGATATTTTTTACATCCATCCAGTACATTGAGATAATATCATGCAATTTTCTCAAGTATCTACACAAAGTTCTTATAACTTGAAAAATACTACAGTAACATCAACAAGCAGAGGAAAGCCTGAACAAGCCATGAGTGATGTAAACATTTCTACAATTATACAATTACTTTGTTTTTTTTTCCTTAACAATATCTACAGAAATGTCACAGTACATGGGAAATTACCTCATCAGAAAGAATTGAGTTCTTTGAGAAAATTCTGAACAATGCACCATGGGCAATAATGCAATACTTGCACTTGTTATAGGCGCTTACTGCAACAATAATCATTTCCTTGTCAGCCTTTGAGAGATTTCCTGCCAAAAAAAAAACCAAACCCATAATGTTCCAATAAAAACTTCTAACATGAAAGATTCATCAATTTCATGGTTTTACCCTGCATCAGATATCATTCAGTTAAAGAGAAGGAGAAGCTTTTTTTTAGGTATCTCATCTATGTTTCATTAGCAAAGCTGTCTAAACTATTTTCTTTACATGCCAAAATAGTATATTATAAAATAAACTCATAAATGTATTCTGGGAATTGTGGTAAAAAATATAAGGTTGATTCATGTCAAGACGGACTGGGTAAAAAGGTAGTAAAATCATACTTGGTTAGTGGTCTAAATGACAAAGATAAAAGATACCCTCTTTTTTGCTGAAATTCTACTTAAACCTCTATAGTCTCCTGGCTGCATGATCCTAATAAAGTAACCCATGAATGCAAATATTTCCATAGATTAACTTTTAAGAATCATTGGAATAGTATCCTGATATGAATTTAATGGCAATTATAAGGCCTTATTTTACACTGAAAATACGTCACTTTTTGGTGCACTCATCCTAATTTTAGGCACATATTTAAAAAATAAAAGTTAAAATTTCATAATCTCCTTATGTAATACATGCATACTGAAAAAATTTTTCACTACATAAAATTAAGACGTGGTAACCTTACTCATTTTTTAACATCAGTTTTGATGTCATATAGGCCTATTAGTGGTGACCATTTTCAGAGAATGACCCATGCATACAAAAATAATGATGAAACTTATCAGATTCTTCATTTAATAACCTGTCACACAACAAAAACATCAAAATAATTTAACTTGAAGCAGAAAAAAACATTGTTTTCTATGACTACTCAAAATCATATCTGTCAGAATCATCAGAAGTATTTTGATGTAAACCCTCATTCACAGATATAGCTAAATTAAAAATATGGAGCAGTAAAATCTGCTGCTAGTGCAATTATGATCGGGACAAGGAAGGGTTCAGGAAGAAATGAGATATGGGGATCATGATCCTGTATATCGTCGTTGCAGTTCGATATCTGCGAATGGAGCAATTTTCAAACATACTGTTTTCTGCATATTAAACAAGAACACATTCATCTGCACCAGCTCCATAAATATCTGAGCAAACAAATGATAAAATTGATTGAATTTAGTCAAAGCGCTATTCGCGTAAGAAAAATGTGTTTTTTTTTGCTTCGCTGAACGCGCATAGTCCTGTGACGTTTGTGATCAATCTTTATTATCTTCAAGCCGACAGTTTTCACCTTTCAATGTGAAGTTTTAGTTATGTTACCATTCATTTCATGTCGCTATGGTCCTTATTTTGAATGTAAAAGGATGTTTTCCTTTAATATTATGCTTTTAGCATTAAGAAAGATAATCTTCTTTACCCTACCCAAAAGTAAAGAGTAACTCTCACAGTGAGTCAATAATAGGAAGTGCTTTATGCAGATAGCACAGCGCCTTTGCCCACAAACAGCCAAGCTGAGATAGAGATGCGTGTTTGGCAACTTCCATCAATGGGAATAGTGTCAGTGTCATAATAATAATGCACAATAGAGAATACTGGGAAGACAATACAACTTACAAGTCAAATCGTATTATTTCCCATGATGGGTCTAGATAAAGAGTAGTGGTTGTAATTTCCAGAATGTATCATAATCGTTTGTACATTTGTTTTTTAGCAGGAGAGTAATACATTTTTCATTTCCATCTCCTTCTTCTTTTCTTCCTCTTCTTCTTCTACTTCTCCGTCTTCTGCTTCTTTCTTTCCTAATTTTCTTTTGCCTACTTCTTCTTCTTCTTTGCCTTCTTATTCTTCTGCTCCTCCCCTTTTTCTTCTTTTTTTTTTTTTTTGTCTTCTTATTCTTCTGCTCCTCCTCTTTCTATTCTTCTTATGTGTCTTCTTTTTCTTCTGCTCCTCCTCTTCTCATTTACCTTCTTATTTTTCTGCTATCTTTGTCCTCTTTTTCTTCTTCTTTGTCCTCTTATTCCTCTGCTCCTTCTCTTCTTCTTGATCTTCTTCTTTCCTTCATACTCCTCTTTTGTCTTCTTCCTCTTTGTCATCTTATTCTTCTGCTCCTCCTCCTCTTCTTCTTCTTATTCTTCTGCTCCTCCTCGTTTCTTTCTTCTTCTTTTCCTTCTTTTCTTTGTCTTCTTATTTTTCTGCTGCTCCTCCTTTTCTTTTTCTGGATCTTCTTCATTTCTTTCATAACCTTATTGCTCTCCTTCTTGTTGATCTTCTTCATTTCCTTCTTCTATTTCTTCTTCTGTTTTGTTTTGATTTTCTCATTCTTCTTTTTCTTTTTCTCCTTCTTCTTCTTTTTCATCTTCCCTTGCTACTCCTCTTTTATCTTCTTCTACTTCTTTGTATTCCTATTCTTCTGCTCCTCCTGTTATTCTTCTTGATCTGCTTGATCTTCTTTATCTGCTTGATCTTGTTCTTCTTTATTTTCTTCTTCTACTTCTCTGTCATTTTCTTGGCCTCTTTATTCTTATTCTTATTCATCTTTCCGAACGAGTGAGGGTGGGGACGCAAACTTATAACATGTGTATTGGATGACATTGTTTCAAAAGAGAGGATTATATTTACTACTTGATAATAAAAGTAAGCAGTAATACAAAGCGCTAAATGCGCCTTGACTAGAAGAGTTCGTAAAAGTACTGTCAGTGACCAGCCAGTCAGCTCTATTGTACTGTGCTAAGCGCCCGTTTGTTCAAGCTGTCAACACCCTCATGTGAAATCAGCACGCCTGTCGGACTTTCAGCTGCACTAAACGTGTGTTCATCACACTTCCTCTTGAACAAACTTGGCTATAACTTTGCACACACGTTATTTGGTTCAATATCTAGCCGCACCCGGTAGTTGTTTTTGATAAATTGAATGGTTTTCATTTTATTAATTTTTTGAAAATGCATATAGCAACATTTCCAATTTTTGGCAAATTTAATCACAAAAAAATCCCCTTCGCAAAAATTTGAAGAGATATCAAAAATCGCTACTGGGTGAAATCGTTTCTTTGCGCTATAGATGTTATATGCCAAATTTGGGGGCAATTGGACAATAAATAAAAAAGTAGATCGCATATCACTGTTAAAAAGTAAAATTTTGAGAAAATTGCTTTACACAATTTTCTCTCTCCGTTATTTGAATGTTTTTTCGCACATAAATCTATAAAAGAATAATATAATACTTTGAAACATCACACATTCTTGAGAGGCTATCAAATGCTTAATTTCGAGCCTATTTCAACTGCTCTAGGTCCCTTATATTCATGTCGGGATGGCATTTTTCAGGTGTGTGGAATGTTTTCCGTAATATTCAGCCAATCTTAGCTAATACTAATATTGACAATAATTCTTCAAAAACACATGTATCGGATAAAATTCGTTTGTAATTAAAATGAGCACCAACTTGTTACACTTTACACAAAATTTCCAACTTTTATGGTACAACCAATGCGTTGAAGGTTAATCATTTCTAAAAAAAACGTATAAAATGAAAGAACTGATATTGAGCCTTTGTTATGGTATCAATGTCAAGGGAATTAACTGCTCCATCCAGTAGTGCAATAAACAAGATTTGTCTGATTTGTGGTAAAAATACCTTCCTCAGGACAAAATGGATGGTGTTCTCTTGTACGAACTCAATTTCTTATATATCCGGTGATGTGGGTCTTAGACATAGCTTCCACAATCTAAAACTGATCTGAATAAGCAGCATCCAGGTTTTAAACTTTTAGGCTGAGTTATAACAATATCATTTAAATATAGAAATGAGCCACAAACATCATTTAGTTTCCCTATAATTCATGATGACATTCTTACCTCCTCCCTTGGATTCATTACAACATCATAGTACTGAACAAAGGCTCTGAATTCTTCAGGTCGATGAGAGAGAGTTTTGAAGACATTTGGAATGAAACCAGACTGTCAATTTTAAAGATAAAAAGAGGTGCACCAACTAAAAAAAAGAAACAAAACCAAACAAATTCTGTATCATGAATACAAAAAAAAACAACAATGTAGCAATCACTTACAAAGGATTTAACTTTGACCTTTAGAGTAGATTCTATTAAGTTTTCTTGTCTACCTATGTTATAGGCATGGGCACTGATCATTTTCTGGTTGATCATGAGCTGGTTTGTTTGTTTATTGAAAAGTACCTTGTGCACCATTTGAGGTGATCTCAAGAGTGAACTAAGAGGACACGCTGACAGTTCATGCTGCTGGTATCCTAAATTTTTTAACATTTTCTAGATTCAACAAGCTAGGCATCATGGGGTCCATTCCTTTGTCTTTCAATGATGCTATCTGCGGTGTAACAGTATCCATTTCATAAGTGGAAAAATCATTAAGCCTGTTGTTTTAAAAAAATAATTACTTCTCCTGATCATGAAATCAACAGACGTTCAATTTGGGGTATTTTGTTGTTTTTTCAGTGGGAAACAAGCAAAGTTACTGGCAAAAGATAAAAACAGCAAGGTTGAAATGGAGAGTGGGTCGGGAATGATTGGAATTGTGAAAATCCCTATTTTTCTTAGCCCTAGGTTGCTTAGGGGTCTGGGGAAATGGTCGTCATTGGCTGCTGTGTTACAGAGATGTGTGAATCAGTTGTCTCCTCTTGCAGAGAGTTGTCAAGCTTGAGTTATCTGCCCCTTTGTTTTTTAAGTCCACACAGCACAACGTCACACACCAGTATTACCAGCCATAAAAATATGTAACATCTATCAGTATTCGTTGATCGTGTGAAGAAAGGCTTTGTTCCAGACATCAAATCAAGCACTCAAATTGGGCATTATTCTTCTCATCATACCAAGGTCCTGTGAGACTAAGCAAAACCCTGTGACACTATCCAGTGACTTAGAAATAAATTCTGTTTTAGTCATTTAGCTTTTTCATAACTGAAGCATTCCGCTGTCTACTGTGATGCTAAGTGTATTTTAGTACACCTCTGACGTAACGAATATGGGAAAAGAAAAACAGGGAGGCAAGAGTCATGTAAAAAAGCAGTCAAAAAAGATGTCATTACATAAATGAATGAGCATATTGCCCTTTTGGTATATCGGGCACAGTGGTGTTTTGGTTCGAATCATATCTTTTGAACCGAAAACAGTTTATTGTTATAGAAAGTTGTAGATCCAGAGAATTTCATCTCAAATAAGACGTGCCACAAGAGTCTGTGCTAGGGCAAATTCTTTTTGTCTCGTACACTAGCCCATTATCTGAAATCTTTAAAGAAAATTCAATATCTTACCATCAACATGCTGATGATACCCAATTGTACAATGTTAATATCGATGTTGGTTTAGATGAAATCGTCAGAAAAAGCAAAGTTTGCATAGCTCAAACGAAGGAATGGATGGATGCAAATAAATTAAAACTTAATGATGAGAAAACAGAAGTAATAAAAATAAATATTGGTTCAAAAAGACGAACGATGAAGAGTAATCAGAATAGCATCGATTACATGGTAAATAAGGTGAAAAACTTAAGAATCATTTTTGACTCTGAACTTTCTATGGATCCTCAAGTGAGCTCCTTAGTCAAATCACTAATGTTTTTCCTTGAAAAAGATTATTTCCATCCGTCCATTCCTCACAAGCGATACTGCAAAAAAATCGTCACAACTCTTATGTTCTCCAAGCTTGACTATTGTAATTCCCTGTTGTTTGGCCTCCCGCAAGAAAAAATCAAAAGACTTCGAGTCATTCAAAACAATGCAGCCAGACTTATCTTTAAATGAAAATTTGAAAATGTATCCCCACTACTGACAGAACTTCACTGGCTAACAGTCGAAAAAAAGAATAAAATTCAAAGCTGCAACTTTAGTTCACAAATGTCTTGATGGATCAATACCTAGATATATTCTAAGTCTTTTAAATGTCTACAAACCTGGTCACACATTAAGATCGTCTGCCGATACTTTTACTCTTTTACTCCCAAAAGTAAAAACTCGTGCTGGTACATGATTTTTCGCATGTTATGGCCCAATTGTGTGGAATGCCCTCTCACAGAGTCTAAGAGAATCAAAGTCACTGTCAATTTTTAGAAAACACATCAAGACATATATTTTTAACTAGCTTATAAAAGCTTACTTTCTTAAATGAAAAACTGCATAATTTTAATAGGGCTGTATTCATCCTGTGTGTGAAGAAGTTTGTGTGTGTGTGGAATATGAATTCATAGCAGTATTTACGCTCGATTGGTAGCAGGCTTTCTTTTCATGGCGAGGCGATGGGTGCCGACGCAGAGGTCGCTAATTCGATCCCCATGGTGGCCAGGATTTTTTTCTGTCTACTCCTTGTGTTTGTCTCGTCTTTGTTCCTATGGGGCTTTCATATTATCTTGTGTCATTACATTAATGGCAGTATTTACTATTAAATGCCTTTCTTCTTCTTGTTTGCAGTGTCGATTGTCTTGTCATAAATTGCACACATTTTTATGCTGCGCTCATGTAGCTTGATGTATGAAATTCATATTGTGTATCACATGTAATACATGTATATTTTTCTTAAAACATGTAATGTACCTAGAGCCTTACTTTTGTAGGGATGAGTTTGCAACAGAAATGTACATTATTATTATTATAAGTTGTAATCAGTCTTTACCTTTTCTGAAGTAACTTCCATAATTTCTCGCAAATCAGCAGGCAGAGTCTTCATGTCTGGTATCGGAAAGCGTGAAATAGGCTGATCATCATGCTTTGAGCTGAGTTTGTAAGCTGAGCTTGCAAAAAGTACACCTTGTCCTCAAATCAAATCGAATTTTCCTCCATAGCCCCTGATATAAAAAGAAAAGAAAAAACAAACAAAAGCATTAACAAACACAGTCAAACGAATACGTTCATCACAAAGTTTGGTGCAAATTACATTGAAATGTAAAAAAAATTATATTCATGAAAAGTATTAATTTGCTTTTAAAAATCATTTAGTTAAAAATATACATATATACCCATTTGTTCTTTAGGAGTAACTTTATTTTCTGAGTAAATTGATTTCTGAATTGATAACATTTTAAATCTTGTAATATGTTAAGCTGGTCGGATCCTGTTTTGAATACAAATTGCAGATAGCTTCTAGAGAAACCAAATTGTTGTAATGAATTCAGAGTGAAATATCTTATATTCATTTAAATTTTTAAAATTATAAATATCTTACTCGTGTCAAAGAGCATGCAAAGTTACTCCTCAGTGGGTACATGGCTGCTTAAGACTTAATATATGCTGATCTGAAAATAAAGAATGTTAAATGAGAAATAAAATACTTGATAACATGATAAATTTACCATGAAACTAGGTGTAGGTTTGATGAAGTGAGGAGGCATAGAACAAAATTAATGCAACTTATAAAATGGTATGGTGACCTCAAGACTGCCGTAAAAGGATAAAAATTGAAGTGGTATGGCTGGACTACATGATCCTCGGGACTGATAAAAACAATCCATCAAGGAATAGTGCAGGAAGCAGGAAGAGAGGCATTTGGTCAACTGAGGTCTGAAGAAAGCCAAAAGTCACTGTTTCAAGAGTTCAAAATGCATGTGGGGGGGGGGTCAGCATTCAGGGGTTCAGACGGACCAGGGTCTAAGGCAAAGTTTTACATTCCTTGTATTTTTGCTTCATTATTTTTATTATTATTGGTTATTCTCCTTCCCCTTAAAATGATAATTCTAGATCAGGGGTGGGGACAAGCTCTGAAAAAAAACCCTGGACTTTATCGCCCCTTTAACATTTCAAGATAATATTACGTAAGAGTATTACATTTAAATACCTGTACAAAAAATATAAAGAAAAGGGCTGCAATATAAAAAAACCCAATGTTATCAGACATGTCAACTTTTTAATATCAAAATTCAAGAGAGATCTGTATTATCACAATCCTGTAGTAGTAGGCCTACATTGCTGGACTGGCAAGGCAGGGTTTTGGAGTTACAATCCTGTATGGTAACTAGCTATATATCTATGGGCTTATTTTTCAAAAGTACTTCAAGCCATTATTCTTGCAGACTTTTCATCCTCTGATTCTATAAAACATGAATGAAAATTTCACAGGTGCCATGTGCATGTTGTGCAAGTAACATCCCATAGCAGTTATTAAAAAGGTGAGTCCCCTCCCTCCCCTGATAGGCTCTAGCCAAATAATTATTCAAACACACACACACACAAAAACAATAAAAGAAAACAACCCAAAAACAAGTGAATCATCTCTTCTTTTGTTTATCTTCATTTCTTTACATTCAAATCCATCTCTTCTCACCAAACAATCTTCATCTTCTTTTATCGAGGTCACTAATTTCCATCATATTTTTCATGTTTTCTTACTCACTTTCTTCCATGGCTCTTTTATTATTCTACAGTCACTTTACTTCCCTCTAGAACATAATTTAACTATAAATATAATATTCCAATGTTCTCTTCAAGTACAGCTCCCCTCCCCCTCTCTATTTATCTTAACGATGGCTAACTATAATGCAACACTAATAGATGCAGACCTACCACTCTTGGAATGACAAATCCTAATCAAAGCTAAAAAATAGTATAAATAAGTTTTTAAACAATGTCAACATGTGACTTATCTCCCTTTACAAGCGTGATTGGTAAAGGGTGTGGATGTCAGCTGGACTTGTTTGTTTGTGTTATTGAATTTGACCCCCTATGCATTATCTCAGGTGAGAGAAAACAGCAAGATTAAAGATCAAATAAAGAGGAAAAGGAAAGAAGAAGAACCCACCACTAGCACCCTCTATCCACCCATGTTGGAATTGTGTCTCAGATGTTAAAAGAAAAGCTCAAATCAAAGTAACTTCACTTCATTAGTTCAAGTCAAACCCGAAACTTTCTACTAAGTGCATGTGACTAGCCCTAAAGTAATAACATCAGCAACCTTCAAAAATAAAAATTAATACTCATGTACAATTGTTGCCTACATGTAGTATTGTATTTAGCCCACATATAATATGAAAACAATACACAGGTGCCTGTGGTGGTCAGGATGCTGTATAGTAATATTGTATTGTAGACTTTGTGTGAGCATATCTATCTATCTATATATACTATCTATCTATCTATCTATCTATCTATCTATAATATACCGGTATATATATAGTATATATACATGAGAGAGAAAGAGAGAGAGAGAGAGAGAGAGAGAGAGAGAGAGAGAGAGAGAGAGAGAGAGAGAGAGAGAGAGAGAGAGACCTTTAGGGATTCAAGATGAGGGAGAGAGAGAGAGAGAGAGAGAGAGAGAGAGAGAGAGAGAGAGAGAGAGAGAGAGAGAGAGAGAGAGAGAGAAAGAGAGAGAGAGAGGAGAGGGAGGGAGGGGAGGAGGGAGGGAGGGAGAGAGAGAGGGAGAGAGAGAGAGAGAGAGAGAGAGAGAGAGAGGGAGAGAGAGAGAGGGGGAGAGAGAGAGAGGGAGAGAGAGAGAGAGAGAGAGAGAGAGAGAGAGAGAGAGAGAGAGAGAGAGAGAGAGAGAGAGAGAGAGAGAGAGAGAGAGAGATCTGATCTCCTTTTTCGTTTTCTTATAAAAACGGAGCAGAAATGCCCAGCCTGCATGGGTTTTAACCCACTTCAAAAAGGTAAAACCAATCGTAAAATAGTATGAGGCATTTTTATAAAACACAACGAAAAAGGGGACGATCAGACTTGAAATCTTGAATCCTAAAGGTCTGTAGATGTACTACTCCTACTCTACCGGTATCACTACATTTAGGCATACACTAGTATTATTTTCACTCTATCTCTCTCTCACTGAACGGCGATAAATGAAATACAGCAGTGACTTACTCACTCACTCTCTGTGTTTGGGACATCCGTCCTAATTAGACTAAACCTAATTAGACCAAGAGTTTTTAAGACCCTATGTTTTCTTGGACGGTTGGTGCTTGTTATTACTTAAAACGAGACACAAAAACAGGAAGTGCTCCGATGTGACTAAACCTCCCGGCAAGGGAAAACCGGAAGATCCACATCCCTGCTAGATCTGGGTGGAATACCATAGTGGGGTTTTTCGCTAGTGAGTAAAATTCAATGTAACACATAGATCTAGATCTTTATCTAGATCTATTAGATCTATATGCATCTAGATCTAAAATCTAGATCAAGCCATCTTGAGAAAATGGTGGTTAGTCAAAAACAAAATACAAATTCGTAATATCTAAATCAAGATCTAGATCTAGATTTAGTTCTACCAACCCTACTAAGCTGTCCGGTAAATTACAATGTTATATGTCTTTATTTTTCTAGATATAGTCTAGATCTAGATTCTAATCCTTTGAATGATACCAAAGACCGAATTATTATGGAGCTAGAGCTAAATTCTAGATCCAGATTAAAAATCTATAGAAATAGAATCTAGATCTATAGAGTTAAATTTAGTACGAGTAGATCTAGAATCTAGTCTTTGATAATTCTGAACCTGAGTGAACACGAACAAAATGATCGTTTGTTTGACCTTTTTGTTGTTAAATTTCAAAACTTTGGAGTGTGCAGTAGATATCTAGTGCATGAGCTTGCTTTAAAGAAAAATGTGAAAAACTAGTTAACATTATTCTAAAACTCTAGATCTAGATCTTTGATCTCGTCGAGTCGATACTCAATCTAGATCTATGTCCACTAAAATTTAGCCACAAATGTATCATTGTATGTTAAACTTACGTAGATCTATATCAAAATCATGTATCGAAACACTGACCATGAAAACTCTTTTATGTAGAAGAAAATATTGAACAGGGGCCTACATCAAAGGGAGATTAATCTTGATGAACTTTTCAACTTTTAGGCCCTACATCACGTCACTGCACTCAGTGCATTCATTCACCTGATTAAAAAAATAAAATATTAATATTTTTTTTATTAACCACGACTTCTAAATATTAAAACAGTGATGCAGGCTTAAAATCTAGACCTCTGCCTCAAAGAAAAAGAGTGTGGAGCGTAGTCATTCTCCGTAGCTCCTCACATATTTACAGGCCAAGGACGGCCAAGATTGAAGATGAAGGCCAAAATCTGAGGTAAAAACAAAAGAGAGAAGAGACTCACAGAAAGGAGAGAGAGAGAGAGAGAGAGAGAGAGAGAGAGAGAGAGAGAGAGAGAGAGAGAGAGAGAGAGAGAAACCGAGACAAACAGGGTAAAGAGAAACTGCTCCTTTGAAAATAATACCAAGAAGGATTTATGGCAGGTTTCACAAAAATGGGACACAATGATAACTTGAACTCTTCAGTTAATCTTTCTCAAAGTCTAATTGCTGAATCTTCTCAACATTTGGTCCATGTATAGCTTTGACATCGCTGATGTAAAAAACATAATATTGTGAAATTTTTCTTTCAATTTGTGTGTTTTGTGAATATTTTTTGGGTGCGAACGTCAGCAATTGAGACTGCTGTCATTTCCCTCTTTTTAATAAGTCCTTTTTCACCTTAAGGTAGTGAGGTCAACGATCTTTTATTCTGTTTTCTTTAATTCCATGTGAAAGAAAATTTGGCGAGGTCTTAATTTTTTTAATCTTTTGCAGTGATCACGTGAGGCAGGTTTCAGATTTTTGTTATTATGTAACAATTGTGGTCTACAAATAAACACACAATAAGAGCTGAAAAAAACAGTTAAAAATACGTAGAAGCGCCGTTTTATGATCTAGAGTGAAAGAAAACGTATTCCTACGGCCATTTATCCCATAAAAGATACGAAAAAAATCATAGGTACTCTAAATGAGTGAGAATATCATGAGACTACTAGCGGTCTGCGTGACCTTATGGTTAGACAAAAAAATTGTTTTTTCGATCTGGGATCTAATAACGTTAATATTGCGTCGAGCTATTTTCTTGTAGTTCATCTTGTGTAAGACTATTGAGAAATCAGGAAATTTTTTTTTAAATTGTCCGGTTGGCTTTAGGGAATGTTTTGTCTTTGAATGTCCCTTACAGCCACCCGCTGACGTCCGCACAAAAATGTAGATGATGACCGGCCATCAGAAAGGAGACTGATCAGGTTAGATTCGGAAACAGTTCAGGTTAGATTCGGTTGCATTAGCAAAACTTGCTTTGAATTATCGTGAGTGAAACTTATGTAAAGAAGTCCGACAATCAATAGGCTTTCATGATTTATTACGTCCTAATAAATAAAGACGAGATAATTGGCAATACGAGAGGTTAAGAAGTCCATTACAACTATAGTGACTCTATGTCTCCACTATGCACAGTCTTCTTCACATAACAATACAATGTTACTAAAAAACGCATTTAAACGACACAGAGAGAACATAATACTAATAGCACAGGTTCAAGTAGAGTTCAAGATTTGTCAGCCACCGCTCCCATCCCGTCCCTTAGTCCGCGAAGCAATTATTGATCGATAAAGACACAAGTTTGTGCTAGTCTAGCTGAATTTTCATTAATTGTCTTTGTGTGTGAGATTGCTTTGTAAACCTTACTAAATGTTTTGTTGATATTGTTGAAAACTAACGCTATCCTGTGTGCTTCATCAATAACTATTGGGCAATGTGTGCATGCCATTGTCTGTGTGATGATTGTTTGCATATAAGGTCTTATAAACCTTTTCTTGTAAGTATTTATGACAATGGTTGCCAATGAAAGATCGACTGTTGTATGATGTGATTTTTTGTTTGGTAAGAAAGGATGATGCAATGGGACCCAACCTAAGTGTGAACTTTTCATGTGTTATTTGTGATCATTTATGCTCTGATAATTTATGATTCATGCTAGATTTATTTGAAAAATAAGAGGGGTCAGTAAAAATCGATTGGATAAAGGAAAATCGGTTAAAAATGATTTACACTCAAGGAAAACACATTGCATAAATATGTACTTAACTCAGGCAAAAAAGGGACCGGGTCGAGGAAGTACGTTATAACTTTGTAGTGGTTTATGAGCGCAAATTAATTTTTTCTATAGAATGAAGTGCAATAACCAATCTTTAAAATAAAGCCATTTTCGTTAACTATGTAGGCGTAGTTTTTCAACAATTAGATAAAATATAATGACCACAGCAAAAAAATGAAAAATATAAATACATATAAAAAATGCTGTTATCAGACAAGTCAAAATCCAAGAAAAATGATGCAGTCACAGAGAAGAGACAAGAAGTTGATGCTATGCTAGAAACAAAGACTGAGACAATCGGTGTCAGAGAAGCATTGTTATAACGAGGTAAAATTGTGCAATTTTTTATAAAAATCCCAACGGCGATCAGCTACCCGGGGAATCCAGCTGACCGTGTTTGTTCATTGACCCGTGACAGGTGAGTGTACGTGACTAATTAATGAGTTCTGCTGGCCACAACTAAGAGAGGCAGAAATTTGACGCTGTGATATATATTTGTATGTATGATGTTTACTTATTTATCTCATATATGTAATTGTGCTTATTAGTGGATGTTTATTTTTAAGTTTATTATTATGTTTTCATTTTATGTATATTGTTTCTATCTGTTGACTCAAGAATTTTATGTCATTTTAATTGCAGGAGTCTACCTACTAATCTCTGTGAAGATTTCCTATAGCTAAGTCAAACCCTAGAAGTTTGCGAAAGACTTATCTTTAAGTAGCCTATCCTCATGGGATGCCTGTGTGCAGAGAAGCATTAGTGGTGGAAGACCGCAGATTTTCAATCAGGCAACGTCTTGGAGAAGGGTAATTTTAACATTTAAAATTTTATAAAATGCTTTTGGCTAGTTGATATCAACTATCATCATGATCTTACAAACAATGTAACTCCGTGACACAATATGCCTTGATGAAACTGAAATAATATATAATCACACTTGTAGTACAGTAGTCTCCGCTAAAATACACACAGCCAAACTGCACGATTTTTTTCAAGTAACGTTACTTATTGTTTGCCAGACAAACAGTCCGATTGCTCTCTCTATTGATCACGGAGGGAAAATCTGAGGTCTTGTGTCATCTTTACCATACTCTGTAAGACACATATGTCAACCGATAAAAATCATTCCCAGTTGCTGAATCTTTTCATTATACCACCCCTTGTTGTAGTGTTGAGTGAGAGAATAATGTAAACAGATCTATGAGAAGAGGTTAGGTCTAATGGGCTTTGTCCTCAAACCAACAAACAGCAAACAATAACAAACGACTAACAAAACAAAGGAGCACTTTTTCAAACAAGATTGGTAATGATAAAAATAATAATATAATTAATTTCTATAGTGCCCACTCCCATCTTATGACAGCTCTAGGTGTATATGTAGATGATGCACAATGTTTGCCCACTCCGTGCACATTTCGACTGAGAATTCTGCATTAAGAGTACAGGATTATAATTGTGATTATCATTGTTCTTATTGTAATCATTTTATTATTACTATTATTGTTATTTGTTATTATCGTTATTAAAGCAGTTACTGCCAAAGTGTACAATAATTTTTTATCATTGTTGATGTGGGAGAAATTTTTGGACTTGACACGTTTCTTCCTTGGGTAGCTCATGGCTCAACATGTAGATTGCGTGGGATTTGATATATGTTACAGGATGTGGGGATCAAGCCCCTTGCCATTACTGCTTCTTTTGTAATCAGTCATGTCAATCAGTAATCAGTTCATCCATTTACATTATGTATTTAACATAATATAACACTGCTGAATTTTTATTAAAAAATCAAAAGTGTGTGATGTCTGTCTACATCTGCAGTGTGCACCCAAAATGTATCTTTAAATTAATATAGTGAGGACTTGGGACTGTAGGAGTGAAGGACTATAGCCTTGAAACTGATGGCAACCTTGATCATTTTTGGATTTTAGCAGTGTTAGGGCTGTATTCTTTTGCACTTTCTCATTTCTTGTATGTATGTCTGTTGGTGTTGGTCCTAGAAGCTACCAATCTAAGACTGGTTTTTAGATACTACGATTATAGGACAGTAGACCAGTGATTTAATGAGTCAAATTTCAAAATTGATATAAAAATTTGTTAAAAAGACTGTGAAATAATCACTTCATCGAGCAGCAGATTTTCTGTATTTTGAATAATTATTACATGCATGGAAATGATTTGAAACAATTTTTCAGTTGAAATTTCATGGAAAGGGAAAATGTCATTTTATCTCAAGCGTCATCATTTTTTGCGTTCACTCTCAATATCAATATGTTTTTATGAATGGAACACGAAGAAAAAAAAGAAAGAGACCACTGGAATCTTTTGAGAGACAAAAATTCTTTCAAAAGAAAACATTATTTCTACAATTAGAAATGTGGTTTGATTTATCATTTTGAATTTTTTGAACTATCTACAATTAGACAAGTTTTTGCATTCCCCCTCTAGATTCTATGTAGATTTGGTGGAAGATGTTTTGTTAGCATTCTGCCATTCAAGGAGGAAGAAACAGTCAGATTTAAAATCTTAATGTTAAACATTTGTTTTACAGTTCAGACATTTACTAATCATGTGTTTATTGAAAGATACAATTTTTATCAAATACATCTTACTTTGATTACAAAAATATGTCAAAAGAATGAAAATGAATATTTTTCAGTGGAACCAGATTTGAGAAATCAAGTCTTTTCCATGTTTGTTTAGATTTGTGAAAGACACACATCTTCAACTCCACCCCATGCCAAAAGACCTTTTATAAACTGGACAGTTTCATAAGTTTAAAATCAACTGAAAACTTCTTTAAACTAAATTAAATGACTGTCATAGTAAATTCATCCTGTATTTAGAAAAAATTGCATTTTACATTCAGATGTGTTAAAATTAGAACCATAGTTGAGGAATGTAGACTTTAGCACATGCTTTTGCACCGGTGAGTAATATATTATTTGTGTACATATACCAGTTCTTAGTTAGCATCAGGCCTACACAGTTTACTGTTAATCCTTTTATCCAAGTTACATGTATGTGGTAAATAGAGTTTGTATTATTGATGCTACGGAATACTGTAGAGTCCTGGGAAGAGATGGGGAATCCTTCTGCTTCTTTGTAATCAGTCATGTCAATCAGTAATCAGTTCATCCATTTACATCATGTATTTAACATAATATAACACTGCTGCATCATGATGTTTTACATCTGCAGTGGACCAAAATGTATCTTTAAATTAATATAGTGAGGACTTGGGACTGTAGGATAGACATATGGATACAATGTAATAACAATTATCGTCAGTGATTTAATGGTTGTGAAATAATCTCATATTTTCTGTATTTTGAATAATTATTACACTTGAAACACAGTTGAAAGCATAGCGCATTTTTGCTACCAAAAAGAAGATTCTGTTTTTGTACTCTGAGATTTTAAAACCAAGATTTTTCTGTATTTTGAAAGAGACCACTGGAATCTTTTTTGAGAGCTAGATTCTGTTTTGTACTCTGTCAGTAAACATTTGTTTTATCCGTCCATTACTATAGTAGGGAAGTCAAATCAATTCGATTGGTAGTTTAAAATCAACTCCTTAAACTAAATTAAATGACTGTCAAAAAGCTCGGAAAAAAATTGCATTTTACATTCAGCGCATAGCCTAGAGGAATATTGATCATATAACTGTTATTTTTACAATACATGCTACTGAGTCCTCGTAATGTATTGTTACAATAATAGGCTAGGACCTCACCCATAGGGGTAATAACATTGCATGGTTGTGTCTGTTAGTACCTAAGCCTTACCACCTACTGTCAGTCTTTATCGTCCTACTAGTAGGGAAGTCTAAGTTCCAATATTGATCACTTTCACATGACTAAAGCCTTTACCCTTCACTCTAAGTTCCTGCTCAGACTAAACATACTCCGTTCTCCAGCAGTTTTTATTTGATTTTTATTAATGTTTCTGATTGAAAAATGTCTCTAAGAAAAGTGAACAAAATTACATAAAAAGAATTCTGCCTCAGATTTGGGTTAAACCCCTCCGGACTCTGTTAACACAACCCTGCTTGTGATCAATTATTTCTCATGGTCCCGATGTGTTGATCTAAAGCGGGTTCCACTGTGTATCAGCATAAATTTGAAAAACATAAAATCAAATGCTATTTAAAATGTAAAATCTGTGGTTGTAGTTCAGCTGCTGAGAGGATATTTTAATTCCTACTTATACCTTGAAAACCTCTTATATGTCTGTTTCTTTCTGTGACTTTCACCCTTGATATAAATTGTATCGTGTATGTGTATATATTTGTCATGATCGATGCACTAGGAAAAGATGGTCTATGTGTTTCCCTTTAGCTCAAACTGGACAATTTAGTTGTGATAATGAAAGCCCCACCCCTCCCCTGCTATGGTTTGTTTCAGAGTGTGCAGTGATGTTGACAGGGAATCTGTGAAACTTTTTGAAGAGAAAAGAGAAAGTCTGCTTGAGATTCCAGGACTTCACTTTATGATGGAGACTAACATATCTCTTATATTTGTTTCATTAAAAAAATTGTAAATGCACAACCTTTCATTTTTAAATCAATTCTGTATGATATTTATGATGTTTTTCAGTGACTTGAAACCAGATAATGTTATGACTGAAGCAGATGGTACACCAGTTGTCATGGACCTAGGATCCGCAGCACCTGCTAGGCAAGAAATAAAAACTTCCAAGGAGGCTAATACTTTACAGGTTAACACTTGTGTTGTTTTTGTTGACGTTCATATTGTACTATATTTAACAAGTTTTTAAATTTTTTATTTATTCATTCTTGTATTTTTTATCTATTGGATTGTTTATTTGTTTAGTTAATTGTATCAAGTTTTGTGCATGAATTTTTTACATATTTATGCAAATGATTGTTTTTGTTTTGTTGGGTTTTAGTATCAATTATTTTTGGTACTAGGAACGGGGTTGTACTCAATGAGCTGGGTTTTTTAACCAATAGGAAAGTGTTTTCTTGACTAATTTATGAGAGATAAAATTCTTGGATTTGCTTAATTCATAAAACAAGTTACAGTTATAAAGCATTGATGTATACAAGAACTATAACATGAAATAATAAATTCTTAACTCCCCAGGATATTGCTGCTGAAAGGTGTTCAATGCTGTATCGTGCCCCTGAATTGTTCACAGTAGAAACAAATTCTGCCATTGATGAACGCACAGATATATGGGTATGTCATTTCGGGCCTACTAATCTTTGATATAAAGGTCATAGGGAGTCACAGCCACAATGCACGTTGTTAAATCATATGCTTCATGAAAGCACTCTCATTGTAACTGAAATGAAGTTTAATAGCAAACTACCAAACTACCACCAAAAAGAAAACAAAGAAAAAATGGTGTAGATCGCTTAGTGCTATGGCTGTTTGTCTTAAGATTATGAGAACCTAGGTTCAGCTCTGACAATGCCAGGTCCAACATTGTGTTTCTTTGGAATGACAATTAACTCACATTTTCTGATTTAACCCAGGCATGTGAAAATGGGTACCATCATCACCAGAATGTACTACCACCTGTTCCATTTCACATCATAGAAATTGGGATACGCCTGTGGGCCATAACAGTCTTGAAGAATTTTACTTCCTTACTTACTGTGCCCCCCCCCCCCCCCCACCCCGAAAAAAAGCACTCATAAGATTTCCTTTTTTTTTTGCCATTGTTTTCATTATTGAGATCGTCTTTGATGAAAGAAATGATGTTATTGATGATGTGGTTTTAATTTAGGTTTTGTTTTTTTATTCACAGTCTCTTGGCTGTATTTTGTATGCTCTTGCTTTTCTGGAATCTCCTTTTGAGTCAGCATATCAAAGAGGTGATAGCCTTGCTCTTGCCACCATGGCTGGGAATATTGCATTTCCTGGGGCTTCTCAGTGAGTCTTCCATTATATTCATGAAATAATCATATGTGTGTTTTCAAATGACATAGCCTGATATTTCATACTGAAGTTTACGAAGTGATTTATGGAAGTGATATTCTTACAACTTATTTTTCAACTGGAGTTATCTATATAATATTATCTTAAAACAGCCTTGAAAATGCAATGAGAGCTCAAATTGAGCTAATATTTAAAAAACAACAGCAGGGGAAATTTGCATATTCAGGATCAACCATGAATATGTATGTTCACATGACCTCATTGGCATATTTGGCAGTTCGTAATCAAATCCATTACCCCTGCCATCCTCCAAACATCACTTACCTAGCTGGCATACTTATGGAGATACAGTAGTTGCTGGATAAGCACACGCCTTTTGGGCGATGAGAAAAGCGTGCGTTTATGCGTACCGTGTGTTTATGCGAAATCACTGGGAGATAACTCTTTGTTAAAGGTAAGATGTCAGGGATTTTTATTGATTACGGCCCTTGATTATCACACGCATTAGCGTTACGGGTAGGCCTATACTTTGGCGTGTAAATGTAATACTAATTGTTTGTTCACTTTTGTTGTTTGTTTCTTTGGGTTTTTGTTGTTTTTCTTTGTTATTTTTTTTATTTGCCATCTCGGAAAGCAGATCAGAAGTTATATAAATTTTCGGAAGATAATGCTTTGGTTCTCAGCTTTGTAAAAACAGTGCTTGCAAAGGTAGATCTAGATCTATCAATAATTATCATGCTCAAAACAAATCCTCTAACTACGTACGTGTGACCTCGAGAGCCAATCACTCATGGTCTGTGAACATTAAACCCCACCCTCACACCCTTGCTCTCTTTCAGCGAGTGTGTACATCACCTGTCACTGTCACCGATCGTAGTCTATTCCATTGCATGCATTCTCCGCTCACTGTCGCAGCCAATCATGTCGCACTCTTGGTCGTTTGATAGATTCGAGTTCCACAGAATAATGTCTGGACAGATAGCTTTTGACTTTGAACATCGAGAAATCAGAGATTATGACACTAGGAGGAACGGGATCGACAGTGTAGGCCAGACATGACATAAGACTGTCTAACACCTTCGTCTGGGTAGTGATTGGACTCGGATAGACAATGAAGCTAGATATGGAAGAAGACTGACACTAGTGAACGTTTGCCCTAGTCCTAGCATTGTTTGCTAGCTAGAGTGTGCCATCTGTTCTCATATTATTGTTATTTCTGACAAAAACTCACCAAAAGACTTGTTTTAAGGCCTCTAATGGATGGGAATGAAGTTGCATTACAGAGAAAAAGTGTGCCTTTATACGTGTCGAACGTGTCTTTACACACTGTTATTATATAGTAAAAAATTGGTCAACAGAGGAAAGCGTGTGTTTATGCAGAGTGTGCTTTTATGAAGTGTGCGTTTATCCAGTAACTACTGTATATTTATATTTTTCAACTATACCCATTTTCGCCCATTTTAGGCGTATCAACCAAGAGTTAGAGGAAGACAAGGAAAATAGAATTACGATAAAATTGACTCAAAGGTTTCGTCACTTGTTGACATTGATAAAATGTAAGAAATATGAGCAAAAAGGGAAAAATATTCACTTGGACCATTTTAAGTGGGCATCGATGCAGGTGACGATGAACAATTTTATTTACTCGTAGAATTAGCTGAATCCTGTTTTCCCTTGATTACAGATGTGTGCAATATAGATAATAAAAAAAGCAAAGAAATGATTACAGAAATCTTTGTGCTTGTGAAAAGTTGAAAGAAAAATGCAAAGCATAGTCTTTCTTAGACCAGCACATCTAAATGTAAAAATTGTTGTGTTCAAAAAGTCACACATTTTCTGTTGTCATACCAAAATCCCTTTATAATGTATTAGGTTCATAGTTAGATCCATAAAGCTTTGTATTTGCCCTTTTTCATTGTTTTGTGGAATATGAAATGTTTGCAGTGCTGTATTTTTACTTGGAGTATGCAAGTTCCTGTTGCCATTTTCCTTACTGTAAATGGTATTTCCATGTTCAATTTCTTTTTGTAAAATTAAATTAAGAAGCCAAGCATACTAGATCTAGGCTTTAATTTTTGTATCAATTGCTGAAGGGTGAAAATGATTTCATAGATCAAAAGTTTAATTTTGTAATTTTCTTTAAGTTTAAGTGTGTACTTCTTATTCTCATGCATGGAATTTGATCAAGTCTTGTTAATTTTTAAATCAATTTTATATCTAACAAGCATGGCCGTAAATAATGTTGGATTATAATTTCTCTTTATTATAAAGCACTGAAGTTACGCAGGCTTTTTATTGTAATGACCGGAAATCGAGAAATTAGATTTAGTAACAGTCAAAGGTTGTGTGGATCGCAGACAAAACAATCTTCTTCCAATCAATTAAAATATTGATTAGATCCAAGAATTTTTCACTAAGAACCTAAAGCAGGCTGTTAGAAATCTGCATGCGAAATATGAAAGTTGTGGGTTTAGTGGTTCCTGAGTTATAAACGGTCAAAGTTAGAGGCATTCAGCTTTATATACATCTATAGATGATTTACTTCTGTTTTAGAATAAAATTAGAAAGGCAGTTTTTGTATTAATCCTGTAAATATTGGCTAGAATATGTAAAAAGCTGTTCTGGTGTTAAAGTCTCCATTTGAGCAATTAATAATGTTCATTCACATTTTTTGTATCCGGAGGAAAAAAACAGAATATAAAAATAATCTTCTTTTTGTTATGTAGTTTCTTTAGGAGCTTATATGGCTGCTCATGCAAACATACTTTAAATAGTGAACATGCATTCATTTTCTGTGCTTTTTTCATTTCTTTTTTACCTTGTAGTTTCTTTACTTCCGACAGATACTCACCACAGATGAAAGAGACTATCAACTCAATGATGAAAACAAATATTCAAGACAGACCTTTTATAGACCAAGTTATCGAGAGTATAGAATCGATTCAGTATAAGAGTGAAAATAGAGTATGATTTATATTTGCTTTTTATTTGCCTTTATTATACTTTTCAACGTTTTTGTGCAATTCAAATACTTTATTAAACAGAAATATTCTTTTGTTTAACTTTATATTTGTAAACATTTATTTGTTTTCAAGATAATACACTTTTACCAATGAAATCTCACGGTATGGATCCTACCCTATTTAATTTTCCATGTAATTGTTAAAATCCATTGAAGACAGATTCATTTAATTAATTAATTTCTTCATAATGTTATTGTGAATTTGAATGCTCTAAAATATTAGTAAGTGCGAGAATGACAATTGCAGATGTTGAGGGGAAATTTGTAAAAAGCAAACTGGGCTTCACAAAGAAATTGGTCGTTCATTAGTTATTGAGTGCTTGAGATTTACAGGCAGGCAGTTTTCAGTTCAAAGGCTAGAATTTACCTGTTTGTTCTAAAAGTTATCATATTACGGAAATTTCTTGTGTTGCCTTGTAATAGTATATACCTGTACCTGAAACATCACATGTCTGTTTTGTTTTCTTTGATGAAGTTGTCACTTATTATCCTTTATCAGTTTTGATTTTTTTTTCCAATGGGTTTGAACTTGTTAGCCGTGCTTAGGGATGAGAACGGTAAGTAAGTATCTATGCTTTTCAATGCAGCTTCAATGTCTGTGACAGGGCACAAATGATAAATGTCAAATGTTAAGTTTTATTCATACACTCACTGATATGTTTAAAATGCTCAAAATTTGTAATTTTTAAAGAGTGGTCATTAGTTACCATACATCGGGGGGGGGGGGGGGGTTATGATAGTAGAAACAAGAGAAATCAAATGCGGAAGATGTCCTGAAAGTAGTGAATACACAATTAATAAATGATTTGTTGAACAGATAGAGAAAACAGAATAGTTTAATTAATTAATGAAGTAAAATAATATTAGAGAATGAATTAATGAAATAATAATGATGGTTTTGTATGTGCAATATTTATTTTAAAAATCTATGGTAAGATAGTTGGAAAATGCATGATTATGATAGGAGTGGGATGTGCTCATAGTACTCATTGAAGTACAATATTTGTGTCTAGAAGCATTTCATGAACGAACGTCTTATTATTATATAATAAAATGCATCAAGTTTTACTCAGTATTGAGTATCAAGACTTTTTCAACCACCTCAAAACTAGCCATATTGTTAGAGATGGGATTCAACTTCCCCGGAGCTCTCTATCTCATCACGTCTTACATAATATTTAAACAGACAAAACATAAAACTCAGCGTGTTTTGATAACAACGCGCAGGTTGAGTGGTATCAAATATCGTGTACTCATAACTTTTTTTAAGGCAATGAAATACTATTGAACTCAGGGCCAACATTTCCCATCTGCGTTACAGGCTTGGGACTTAAACATGAATGCTATTTTTTTCATGCACATGGTCACATTAGAAATTTTGGGCTCTGTAATGGATATGCAGTAAAATATGTTTAATAGATATTCATGTGGGTTTAAAAACTTGTATGTTCAAGTTCAATAAAAAACCAATTCCGTTTACAAAGTCACTGGAAGCATCTTGTAGCAAACTTCATTGATGAATCCTAGCTGGGTGATCTCATCATTTTTGCATTTGTCGAGCAACTCTTGTCTTTCTTCCCTGGTGCGCACTTTCTTTGGTTTCCTAGGGAATTGGTTCTCATTTTCAGGACAATGCTTGTTTGTTTTATCTGTAGTCCTTCGAAGAAGACGAAGATGTTTGGGTGTGATGTGTTGAAATGTTCTTGAAAGTGCGGATGAAAATTCTCATGTGTTGATATTCCTCCCAATGAACTGTTTGCTAGCACAAAGTTTTGAATCCTCTAGAATATAGTTTTCTCAAATGAAATCACTGAAACTGTTAATTGCTGGATTGTTGGACTCGAGCTTGTAGGACATCAGAACAAATGCAAACAATCTTCAATTTCATCGGTGTCAAAGACGTTTGACAACCTCAACAAACTCAAATATATATGGAATAATAGGGAATAATAAAAGATGAAGGTACAACATGTAGAAAAATTGTAATCAAGTTAAATTTTGCTCCGATATCATCAACGAAGTCCAGGTTGTTCACTTGTTTTGTCCATTGAATGTCATTTCTGCTCCCGTCTGTTGTTGTTTTAATCAGAAGTCAATGGCTAAAAGAAACAGAAAGGGGAAAGAAGACAGCCTTGATGCTGAAAGATTCAGAGACTTTTCCAGCATGTACTACTTTTGTAGTCGCATCTTCATATGATTTCTGTATTATTTTTGTAAGTTTTATGGATACCCCACAACGTCACAGGAGTTTCCAAAGAGAATCCATATGAAGGCTGTCAAATGCTTTCTCAAAGTCTATGAAATTGATGTATAGTGGTGAATTCCACTCTAGCGATTGCTCAACAATGATGTGCAATGTGGCTATTTGGTCAGTACATGATCTATTTTGTCTAAATCCTGCTCATCTTGTAGTTGGGCATCGATTGCCCTTTTAAGTCTTTCAAGGATAACCCTGTTCAGAACCTTGCCTGGAACTGACAGTAGCATTATTCCCTTTGTCGTTGGTGCACTCATTTCATTGAGGTCTCCCTTTTTTGGCAATTTGACAACATTTGGAAATTCTTCCTTTTCCCAGAGCTTTATGAAAAGGCTATGCAACATGGTAACGAAGCTCTCCATGTTTGTTTTCAGTGCCTCTCCAGGTATACTATCAGGTCCTGCTGCCTTTCCATTTTCAATCTCAGCTGGCGTTGGGGCATCTGTAGTTATATTATATAGATCTTCTATTGCCGCCTCCATGTTTGGGGTTTGTGCAGGTGGTGGTGGATTCAGCAGTTCTGAGAAGTGTTCCTTTCAACGAGACATTTGTTCCTCTTTTGCTTTTTATATTATGAGTCTACTTCCTTGCCTGTACAGCTTCTTAGTTACTGCATAGTAGACATCTATGATCTATCATATTTCCCTTTTCGATCGCTTCACTGGCCTTTTTAGCTATTTTTTCTGTTCTGACACTTTTCTTTACCTTTGTGTATAAGTATAAGGCTTGGGATTGGGCCTTGGTTGCCCTGGTTCTTGACATAAGTAGCTGCATTTTTGCCTTTCTGCGTTTTTCTATCTTTATGGAGGTCTCTTGAGAAATCCATTCTTTTTGATGTTGTGGTTTCTTGTGAGCATTTCCTCACATGTTGCTGTCCACACATCTTTCAGGTCCCTCCAATAGTCTTCTACTTCTACATTACTGTCCTTTAGTCCTGTCAGAACCTCAAATCGATTGGAAATTGTGAGTGAACAATTTTTTTTTCCTTTCTTCCCTTAGAAGTGTATTTCCTCTTGGCTATAGTTGTCGGTGTGTCTCTCTCGTTTCAATCTAAATTTTACTTTCCCTGTAACAAAATGGGGATTCGATTCAATATTTGCTCCTCAATGATCTTTTACATCGCTGAGAGAGGATCTAAATCATTTGTTGATACACAGATGGCCAATTTGGTTTTGTGTCTTTTCATTTAGTAAAATCCAAGTGGCAAGGTGTATCCTTTACACACGTCCAGAAAAGTTCTCCATTTTCATTCTTTGTCCCTAATCGATACTTTTCCATGACTTCTTAAACTCTTTAAATCCTTTGTTGATGTTGTCATCCCCTATTTGGCGTTGAAATCTTCCATTACTATTGAAATATCCCTCGACTTGATATCTTCCATCTTTTGCCTGAGTCGCTCGTAGAAATCTGCTTTGACATCCTCATCCTTGGGGCTATTTGTTTGTCTGTTTAATTGAAATTTACCCTGTCCACCATTGTGGTGATCTCAGGGTGAATTAAGAGGAAACAGCAAGATAAATGAGAAGTGGAAGAGTAAAAGGAAGAAGTAGGACCTACCAGCAGCAGTAGCATTGTTTCCATAAAATAAATGAGGTTTGGGCTTTTCTTGATAACATAAAACCAACTCTTCAGAGTGGGTTGCATTATTGTCAGTGTTTCCTGAATAAATAATTGTTTCACCGGTTGCCAGTTTTATTTCTCCTTGTCCTATCCAATGAGTTTCATTGATTCCAAGAATATCCAGTTGATAATTCCTGAATTCTGAGGCTACTTGTGAGCACTTCCCCATCTCGTACATAGTACAGACATTCCAGGTGCCAATTCTGGAGATTTTCCTTGTGTTAAGAAGGTGGATCAGCCTGTTAGGCTTCATATTGCACTCTCCACTGTCCCAGGGAGGTGGTGTGTGTCCCTGACACTACACTTTAAAGGGGCACCAACTGTGCGCCCAAGGTTGGCTTAACTGAATTTATTTGTTGACGTTTCTGTAGCGATGCGTAGAAAACTGCACACATGGGTGAGAGAGAACACCTGAGAACTATTTTAAACAACTTTAAATAAACCACTATGTAAATGTAAAAGTATTAAAAAAGGGATCTGGAGCAGTTGAAATAGGGTCGACATGAAGTACTTGATAGCCTCTCACGATTGTATGATGTTTCAAAGTATTATAATATTATTTTATAGGGTTATATGCGAAAAAACATTAAAATAACGGAAATTTGTTTTTAAAATGTGATTTTCTCAAAATGTTACTTTTTGACAGTGATATTTGATCTACTTTTTTATTTATTGTTTGATTGCCCCCAAATTTGGCATATAAAATCTATAAAATAAAATAAAATTCTTCCAGTAGCTTTTTTCAATATCTCTTCGAAGTTTTTCAAAATGAATTGTTTTAAATGTTTTGTGATTAAATTTGACAAAAATTGGAAAGGTTGCTAAATGCATTTTCAAAAAATTCATAAAATGAAAACCGTTTGATTTATACAAAAAAACTACTGGATGCGGCTAGATATTGAACGAAATAATGTGTGCAAAGTTATAGCGTATTTTGTTTATAACTGAACAAGCCTTTTTGAAATGAAGTTGTTATTTTCGCAATGAAAATCCAAGATAGCGGCATTCCCATGGCAACCATATGATAACAAAAATAATTTAACATCTTTTTCAGCTAATTTAGACATGCCAAGTACAATGGTAGTGGTTAAAATTGTCTATATCAAATGATTTTAAAAAACATGCTCAGGGCTCTTCAGAAATCTGCCGGTAAAGCAAAAGTTTTGAAAAATGTTCATTACAGTACTCGCTGAATAAAAGCACACTCCATAAAAGCACTGCATAAACACACGCCAACATCTGCTGACCGAATTTTTACTATATAATAATAAAAATGTTCTCATAAACACACGGTATGCATAAAAGCACGCTTTTCATATAGAAAAACAACATTCATCTGCTCACATCACTTCTTTCTTTATTGATTATTGACTACATTGCACAGCAGGAAAGTAAAATCATGTCAACTAAGTTAATTTCTGAATCTGCAATAATATACTACTTGATTCAGTCAACTATTTGTCTTGTAGTTTTTGATTGATGCCTACAAAATGATATCTATTGGCTGAACATAGAATAATATATTTCTAAATTTGGTAGGAGTGATGAAAATGACTTCGAAGTTGGAAGAATTTCATCTCCGATTAATGGCCTGTGCATTGAAATTAAGTAACAGAAAAATAGGACAAAGTTATTGTAAAATTATGGGGATTATCTAGAGTAGAATTTAGAAGTAGAAGGATTTCTGTCTATGACAGTAAGTGTTCTATGAATGATTCCTTTGAAAAACAGAAAGTTTCACATTCATCAAAATGCCATCTAAATTATTCTAAAAGCACTGCTACGCAACTACAAGCCCCTGTTTGACCTGATTGCCAAAATGAATACCGGTAGCGTATAGAATCTTTCAAACAATACTATTTTATATATATTTACTCTGACCGCTATTTTTCACCATGCTCTCTATTGACGAATGTACACCTAAATTGCTCTTAAAATTTAAAATGGTTTTAGCCCGGCTATGGATAATGGAAATGAAAGTATTGGAAGCTCATTACACTTTTCTTTCATCAATTCAATAGCTTTTGCTCTTATTTAATTTTTGAAATGGGTAAACTGAGTTTTGCCTCCTTGAACTAAAGATGAAGTGTTTCACAATAGTTCATCTAATTCTTTAACATGTTGACTTTGTTGCCCAGTCTCATTTCCACAAGTTGTGTTATCGTTTTGTTTTTTTCCTTCAATATTTAGAATCTCACATGTTTTGATGCTAAGCGTTGGTGATTTATTGTCAAATTTTTGTTGACTGCGATGTGACCAATTTTTCCATGTTTCTGTGATTTTAATTCGTCCATTTCTAAGTTGGCACTCTCTAGGGCAGGTATGTCAAACATATTGCCCACTAGCCCCATGAAGCCCTTTACAAGCTCACCAGGGTCCCACACAAAAGATACTGTTGTAAATAAAAGTAAAAAGAAAGAAAGAAAGAAATGAAAGAGAAAAGAAAACAGCCTTTCTTTATTCAGAATATTTCTTTAAAACTAGTGAGCGGGTAACTTGGTGTATATTTTTAGAATTGAAGTATGTGCTTTGGGGAACATTGAGCTGGTCTAGCTCCATTCTAGGGAAAGATATTTAGATAATTATCCTTGTAAATGATGCATGCTTTTATTCATGTAGTTAGTGTTAAAGGTGTGAAATATTTTTAAGTAAAGTGATAGGTAAAAATACCATAACAATGCAAAAAATAGCAGAGAAAGAACAGGGTTTATTGATGATATTATCATTGCTTCCTTGACTAATATGCAACTATGAAAACAAAACTACATGTATTTAAAGATAGTCTAATCACTATGCATTACAATCACAAGTATAATAAACAAATTATGATTTAAAAGCTTCTTCAATATGTTAATTGAACATATACACCCGTTATGTGAATCCATTTTTAGTCACTAACATTAATGATGGCATAATTGTCTGATAGACATCCATATATTATGACAACAATGACATGTGATTAATGCTAATGAGGATTTCAGTTACATCTACATGTACCTCTGTACATGCATTGTCAAATGGATGTTTCAGATCTTAAGAGATGATTTGCATTAGTTTAGTTGGATATTTTATTTTTTTATAAAGAGCTATATAGGTTATTATTATGAAAATAGATTGATGCACATAAATACTCTATTCCTACTAGACTATTATTATGTCATTAAAGCTGGTTCTTGAAGGGGAGGGGGCAGGGTCTTTAATGGACATCTCTCTACTGTGTATTGTTGTAATAATTTGTATAAACATGTATATGTTAAAAAGGTTATGAAAAGTAACCATAAATGTTATGATGAGCAGGTCTTATTGTGAAAAATCTTTATGAAGTGAAGCGTTCATCAGACATTATTTGTATTCACCAGTTTATTTGCTAAATGCTAGCTCTGGGTTTTGAAATGAGAATGTAATGTAATGTAAAGATTTAATTATATAAAAACAATTGTTTCAATAGTGATGTCTAGTACGCTACCTGCACCACAAAGGTCATTTGAAATGTAAAAGGACATATATGAATTGTATTTGTAAAATACTGAATTTGTAAGGCTGTTTGTCTCCTGAGCTTGATGTAAGATTAAAATACATTATCAATCTTCTTTCATTTAAAGCTAAACTGTTGCATGTCTAACAATGACTAGTTTTTACAGAAATTGTCATATTAATTTTTTTTTATCTCTGATTTTGTGTGCTACACATCTTGAAGATCTAGAGTAGACAATCTTAACTTGGTATTCTTGTTCTTATTTTTGTGGGCTGTGTTGATACAATAATCAATACACACACAACTGGGTAGTGATGCATGTACCTGTTTACTTGCTTTTAGCAAAAGTTAAATTTACTTTAGAACAAATTTGATCTGATAAGGGACTCAGAATACAGTACATTCCACTTCCACCATAAATTCTCCAACCTTACAATGGCACTCTCATTGATTTTCTTGCATATGTATACTTTATTTTGTGAATTTTGTTCTTCTTTGCATTTTTCGTGTTTCCTCTAAGATGTAAAATGAAATAGAAAATATGTGATAGTACCTAGAATTCTGAGAAATGTGTGAAACGAGAATTACATTAGAAAAATAAAAAATATCTTAACAATACAGTTGATGTTTAAAAAAAATACATTTGACATTTAAAAAGTACATGTAAATGTGATACAATGTTATTGTGGAAAAGCTTTGCTTACACAAAGTAATGGACTGGAAAGGGGAGGGGAGAAAAAAAAAAATCCAATCACAACATCAATGGTCAAAACAAGCTACGTCCTTTTTATGTAGTCCTATACTAACTGCAAGAGACTGAGAAATTATTTCAGCTCTTTGGTTTATGCATATTGAATATTGCACAATAAAAATAAACAGGTTTAAATCACTATTTATGCATATTCCACAGGGTTTTGCCGAAGACAGATAACATCAATATTGGATTGAACATTTGTCTGTCTCAAACACACTCCTTTCAGAAACAAACCAGTTTTCTTCCTTTTAAGTATTATAGTTTTGCTTCGATTTTGCTTCGATTTTGTGTTCAAACTAAGAGTAAGACTTTCATATCGACGGTGAAAATCGTAAACAGTGCAAGTCCAATTTTGGGATGGTGTGCATTTTAATTTATTTTCACAGACATACACGGTGTGCAAGTGTAAAAAAACTAAACCCAATAGGGATACACGGCTTGCTCATATGGTTATTATATGGGTTTGTATTCGTTCTTGTGCCATGGAATCCTAGCTAGGTGAAGCATAGGGGCTTCCTAATGCTAACAAAACGAGAGAAAAGGTTTTTACTAATTATAGACTTACATGGTTTGCAATTTTCACCGTCAATATGCATTCTATTACTAGTATTACTATTGTGTATCCATGGGAATAATATTTGCCATGACCGATTGTTTGATGATGAAGCCATCTTTCAGCTTGTCTCTAAACTTTAATTTGAAACAATTTTGTTTCACTCTTTATGGGGAAATATTTCTTCGTTTTGACTTGAAAATGTCATGAATTTAGAGACAATGTCCTATTCAACATCTGGAGCTATGGTCCCACCTATGGAACAATGGTAAAATGCTGTGACAATGGCAGAAGACCACCCCGCAATTTAGTAAGTGTTTTTGCTTTTTCTTCCAGGTGATTTGCTTCTTCAGTTTATTTTTTTGATTGATTAGCTCATACTTATACATAAAAACAGCCTTATATTATTGAGAGCAAATTTATATAAATTTTATTTATACTTTCTTGTGCAAGCAGATAGCATTTTCCAAGCTGTTTTAAATTATCAGTATTTTTGCTTGTCCTTTATTCATTTATGATAGTGAGTTTCCAAGTTTGAAATTTCATAATAATTATAATTTTGTTGACCATAATATACCATTGCATACATATATCTATATTATTATTATGATGACTTTAAACAAAGGAATTTAATTTCAATTTTTTTTTTCTTTTGTCATCTACATTTTAATTTGTGCCTCAGTGGCTCTAACTATGAGGTGTCATCTTCCAAGTAAATAAAATGCATTCATATTATCCTCTAATGTTTCAATGACTTTAAATTGATAGTGAATGATAGTTTGTTTGTTAATGTATTTTGGATGTTTTACTAATTTTAGGATATATTCATACCAGGAGTACAAACTCGACACAAAAATAAGTGGCATCATATGGACATGTTTTGCTTAGAAGTTTTTACCTCTCCTCCTTTCTCGCAGGTCTTAATATTAATACACAAAGACAAACAATAGCACACATCTCTCACAATATTGCTCTGCACACCGTGGAAATAAGATTTTAGATCTAGATCTTTCTCATTTTGTCTAAATCTGCGCTGACTGGCATGTGCACTGGGCAAGCAAATTCTTTCTCCAGGCCATATTTCAACTTTGGCATTGGCAAGCTGGCAATCATGGATTGATAAAACAAAATTGGATTCTTACTTTTCTAGGGTTCCAATATGACTTACATCCTTGAAATAATAAAAAAATGAAGCTGTCCCGAGAAGTTTGATTATCCATGCCCAACTGTATATTCAAAATGTACCGTTGATCAACTCAACTGCAACACATTTACAGAGATGGACATTTTTCAGTATTTAACTGATTTAATTAATTTAAGATTATTTAGTTTTTATTTCTATTAGTATTAAGTAAATTTTTTAGGGTTTTGTTTTGTGCATTCAATTTGTTGTCTTAATAAAAACACAACTATTGATTTCAACCCAAACCTATAGCCCCTGTACATATGCTTATTTAAAGTTAAAGTTAAAGAGAAAAAGTACTCACGAAGCTTATACAGGACAAAATCACATCACAATCATTTGAAAGAAATGGCGTCATTGTAATTGATCAACAGACATGACATCTGCTGACAAGCTGATGAAAAGGAGCCTACCTTTATTAGGGCAATCTACACCCCACGAGCCTGATTGCAATATATTCACGCACACACAAAAAACAACACTAAATATAGCAGAACAAGAAAGTGAAACATTATCACTTTGAAAGTTTATAATTTATTCCTGAAATGTAGAAAAAACTGCATACCTGAATGAGGCGTTTAGCTCCTACCGACATTGTGCGATTTCCCAGATAGGTTGTAACTTTTGTGTGGCTGTTTTTTACTAGTGCTATTCATTGTTTACTGATAGCAGAAGTAGACGCTGACTTTAACACTTAAATGTTATCTATCTAAACATGTGAACCAACTTATATGACTAGATTTATTTAGAAATACAATACATCATAAAATTGTGGGAAAATAGCTGCTATGGCATCTTTAACATCCCATGTGTTTCATTTCGCAGCTTTTCTTGCCAGGCACTGCCGGGAGAGCGGAATGCTAGATATACTTATTCTTAAGTGCTTGTATTCTCACCCTTTTGAACTTCAGAAATCTTGAAAGCTGAAGTCTGACTATCTTGTGTTGCCATAGAATCTAATTAATAATTAATAATAATAAAAATTTCATCTCTCTTGTAAATAAATATGTTGTATCTTCCTGTGTCTACATCTATTTATATTAGATTCTAGATCTCGATGAAGATGTTCTTCTATCCAATGAACGAGTTGAAAATAATAGGACATGAAAAAATAGAATAAATTTGAACTTGTAGTAAGGTTGAGACATTTAACTGACTTTACACTAAATTACATGTTATGAATGTGAATAATAATAATAAATAATAATAATAATACACACTTATATTGTGCCAACATCTTATATATAGAGCTCTGGGCGCATTACAAAAAAATATATAATAAAATAATATTTTATCTTTTTAAAATTACTTTCTTACTATACACACACCTACACGGAAAAATGAAAAAAACGGGCTGAAAAATTACATTAACCAGAAACAAAAGCTTTTCTAAATAAATATGTCTTCAAGCGCTTCTTGAAAATACCCAGAGATGGCGATAACTTCACGTCATTGGGAGATCATTCCACACCCTGGGACCGAAATATTGAAACTGCGTTTACCAGCTTTTAAACGGCAGCGCAGTATGTCGAGTTGAAGGGCGTTCTTCATCAACCTTAGTGGTCTGCATGTCTCGTGGCGACACATCAAATCGCTAATATCGCTGGCGCCACATCGTTTAGAGATTTATATACTATGGATGCCGCCTTGTACTGCACACGATGAAAAATTAAATCAAATGGAAAAACTATAGGGCGTTAAGCTCATTTTGGTTAATTCATGATTAAATTCACAAGATTGCCCATGGCAACTCTTTTGCGTCGCCACATTTCCTCAATGCAAAATCCTATAATACTTTCGCAAAAGAGTTACCACCTATCTGTTTCTAAAACAAATGCAGATAATTTTGCAAATTGAAAAACAGACTGCCTGCATAATCCAATTCCTACTTGCAAGACCAGTGTGTAGTAATATTCCAGAAAATACGGATAATTTGACTAGAATTGACTCCTTTTAACTTAAATAAAAAAAAACCCATCTCTGGCCTTTCTGGCGAAGTGCAGCAGTATCTTTGTTAACTTGGAATGACATCTCCAGGCTTTCACCCCAAATTCTCTAAATCTATGCTGTTAACTTGGAGTTGCTTACAAAATTTTTTTTAGCCTCAAATACATACTTTTCAAGGTAAATAAAGACTTACAGACTCAGAGCAAAAAAAATCCCATACTAAATTTTTTTTTACATACTTTTCATGGGCAGCCTTGAAACCAATTAGTCTAGACTTGAAAAATTCTCTTCGTTGTTTACAAAACAAAAACATTTGTTAACCTTGATACCTTGATGATCATGAAAGGTTCAGTTTCAGCGTGAGCTTCTGATGTGAAAGAAAAAGCGTCTATTCATTACCAGTATATTGACATAAAAAACCACTGCATTAAGGGAGGTGTTGTGGAAAAACCAGTGTTGTGAGTTTGTAATCACAATGGCACTGGTTTGAAACCCTTGTTGGCCCAATTTTCGTGATAATGTACTCTTAGGAAAGTTTCTTCACTCTGCTTTCCTCTCTCTACTCAGGTGTGCATGAGTACCCTACCATCAGTAGAGAAAATGCCGTACTATATGCTCCCCAAGGAGTTGAGAAGGACGGAATGAAATGGCATGCCAGGGGAGAAATGATGGACAGTTGATGAGCCTTTACTTGAGCGTGGATGCGGCCAATAAATTCATCTTTCATTGAATTAACAATCAAGCGCAATATTGACTCATACAAATCAGTAAAGGTCCAGAGTTGTTTTTATGCCTAAAACCTTTATTGGCTGATTAATTTGTTTCAGTATAAATCATCATTTTATCAATGGTCCATGTCTTCTTCCTCTGAACTCTGAAGCTCTTCTTCAAGATTGACATCATCTTGAGTTTCGTCCTCTGTAAGAATAAAAAGGATAAAAACAAAATGATAATCTTGATAATAAGTTGTCACATGATAAAGATCAACATATACATAATACAAGAACCAAGATGAAAATTCAGGCTCTGAAGCGTTGTTACCATTTTTATGCAAATCCTGACCGTATGGCTTCATTTCATCTTCTATTTCCTAAATATATTTGGGCTACAACATTACTTTTCATGGCCTCAATAAACAAAAAGAACCTAATAGACCATAGATAAAATGAAACCTTACAAGCTACAAAATTAAGATTGTCCTACAAAGATTCCATAACAGTCTTTGTTATTCATGTTAGCTTTTTTTAACATGGAGCGGCCATAAAGTCTGTCATTCCTGTGGTGACACAGAATAGCAGAGCTGCCTACCCCAATCACAGGGCTGAAAAAGAGGAATCTGGGACAAAAAGAGGAATCAACATACCAATTACGCAGATAGTACTAATGATGCAATCCATCGCTATTTGAAGTCAAAGTCAAAGGCTTGATGAAGGCATACTTCTTATAGTAACATTCCAGGCTTGTGGTTTTCAGGTGTTCTTAAGGTCTCTCACATCACAATAAACAAAGAACATTTTTTTTATATATATACACTATATACACAATATCACAGGGACTTCCAGTCGTCACTTCTTCATACTCTGATAGTAAACACTTTTGGCTTTTTTACTAATCAGAGCCTTGTAAAGGTCTGTCGATGGCAAACAGATCCTCTGGCAATCATGTGCACCTTTTGCACAACCAGTGCACTGACTGTATCAGTCGAGAGGAAGGGCCTGAATTCAGTCTGGTTCTTCCGCACAAGACTGAAAATCCTTTCTACATCGGCATTTGAGTGTGTGAGGCAGCAAAGTCCCTTCATGGCTACTGACAAATTAGGATATTTGACAATGACAGTACCATCAGCAGTTTTCATCTCCCTACCCTATACCACTGCCTATCCTATCTCTCTTCCTGTGATATTACATCAGAGATGGTTTGATCAACTTGATACTTTGCAAACTCTAACTGTAAAGCTGTTAGGTTGCCCCCGTGACGAGGCATGAAAAACGGTCTGTAAATACTGAAGCATACTAAATCTAGCTGACAGTCGTTTGTTCAAGTCTAAAACACCAGCATGATAGGAAATTTTGAAATAATGTATTTCAAGACTCTAGAAAAGAATCTCCTTACATCATCCACGAAAATGTCCTCTGAGTCTTTATGAAAACCTTTCTCTTTTAGTTCCTTCAGGCATAACTGGGTTTCATGGCCCATGATTAAATCCCTACGAGGCTTCTGATTTCTATGAGCATCAAACTCTATTTTCAAGATATTGTTTGATGCAGTAATGACGTCAGGCTTTACAAATCTGATAAGCAGATTGGTGACCAGCTCATCTAGCTAGAATTGACATCATCTTATGGATCTCGAGCTCCTTTTGAAATATCAGATTTGTGTTCGTAAACAATGTGAGGTTTTCCTTGAGGAAGAAGCAATACAGCTTAGATGAGGTAGCTGCAAAAAACTGTGTGACTCTTTGCAATCTTGCAGATTTAGAGCTCTTCACTTGCGAGGGCTTCATGCTAGCAAGTTCGCCATAAAAAAAAAAGTTGAGTGGCTCCCATTGCTCGAGAAGTCGGATCACACAGTCCTGAAGTGAAAGCCACCTCGTCGATCCATACTTCAGAATGAAATGTAATTTTACACCACTCTTCCTAAATTTTCTTCAATTCCTTCTTCCTTTTCGAACTTTTGTCGAAATAAAAGAAAACGTCTATGAGCAAATGCTCGATATCCATATATGTAGTTCCTTCGCTCCTGTTTTTGCAGCAAGGTGAAGCAAATGAATAGGACAGCCATTGATGTAGGTGCCCTTATTTTCCTTTTGAATAAAGGCAGCAACACCCGCATGCGCACCTGTCATGACGGATGCATTGTCGCAGGAGAAACCAATGCAGATGTGTTGTCACTTCACCCGCACTATTGTCAAAGGTTCTGACAACGACTGGATATAGCTGTCCAGGTCCAACATCATGGCTGCCATCGGTGCCGATACTGAAAGGGTTTTCCCGCATCCTATCAGCAATGCCATCAGAAATTTCAGTAGCACAACATTTTATTAGTGCGGAAGCCTTTGACCTCCTGCAAGAAAACTCTTTTGAGATGTTCGAATCCGGAAACATTTGTCGAAAAAGATCGCCGGCATGATCCAAGACTGAAATTGGCAGATTATGTTCGACAACAAATTTATTCAAAAGTAACTCTGTTCGTGTTGCAGCTTGGTCAGTAGGTTTTGGCTTAAAAAAAGATTTAACAGATTTTAGTTCTGATTTCATTTTACTGAGGTCTTGATGTTTTTAGTTTTTACATGCCTGTCGATATTTGTTGCACCACCAGATTTTATTGTAAAATCTGATTCACAAACTACACACCTAGCATGACGACAACTAATTTTTGACGAGACAATTGAAGTCCATTTTGCCGAATACTCCTGCCTGTACTTTTGGTCAATACGAGGTTTTTTGTTGGGAGGCGCCATGAAAATTCTTTTAAAGAATAAATCAAAATCTCAATAAATCACAATCTAGAGATCTATCGTCTTGGTTGAATCACAATCACGTCAATCACAAACTAAATAATGTATAAGATCCCTAGATAAACTAGAATGAAACTTGACTGACGATGTATAGGAATAGAACTAACAGTAGAAATACCGCAAAAGACCGGAATACAAGAATAGAGTGAAAAATTTCGGCAAACCAAGATGTCGGCGAAAAGCCGAATCAGCAGAGTAAGCGGGATCGCGGAAAGGACAATCGTTTCGCGGAATGATTCCGCGAAAAGCGGAAGGGTAGGCAGCTCTGGAATAGTCAGCATGCAAAAATGTTGGTTTTGATATTTTAGAAGAACCATTATCATTGAATAATGTGATTTGTTTTGAACCAACATCCACAACTAAGGTGATCTTGGGATTTCTGGTAGGAATTTTTAATTTTGCCCTGACTGCCATGCAAACAGCTAAAGGATCTTTAATATGCAGTCTTGCGATCTTCATATGAAACCTCCTTTTTGTTGCAAATTCCTTAAAATCAACACAATAACAAAAATATTTTGCAACAATAGCTGCAAATACCAATAAATACTTGGTATTGAGACCCCTATTCACATCTCAAATGCACATTTACCAAGATGAAAAATATAAGAATTGTCTGAGTCAAGAACTGATGGTAAAAATGTTGACAATTGTTTAAAACATACACTTGTATCTTTCAAACAGCTTTTAGACTTTTGCCTATCTTAGGTGTGACTGGAGAGCCACTTTACAGTAATTAGTGCCAACGTTAACAATTTTTGCTTTTATTACATGTGACAATATATTGTTATACATTTTTTTTTATAAATAAAGCAGTTTCAGGGAAATCATAAAACACATCTTTAGTTACTATAATCTTTGCATATAACAATGTCGTGTGCATACATCTGACACATTTACATTAATTGCAATGCAATTAGCGAGAGAAACGTGAAATTGATCATACATAGTGTTGATCATCTGGTAGGTACACCGGATACCATGAAGGGTGACCATGAGCAATTTAGGTGAGAGTGTAAATTGTGTCTGCATTCCACAAAGGGATGCTGAACAGATCGCATGTCACTTAAGTTTACTCCTAAAACCTTTGAATTTGTGTAAAGAAATATTTGTTCATTCTTATTGATATATTTTCAATGTACCCAATTGTACAGCAGATATTACTTGTTTTTACTTTTGAGATTATTTTTTTACCTCAAGGGTAATTGATAAGTAAAAATGAAAATGAGAAGCCTCAAAATGATTTTATAATGTCTGGTCATTTTACAGTGTAAAAATCTACCTGTAGATTCAATTTTCTGTTGCTTCTTTGCTCTGTTGTAACTGGTGTGTATCAAACATGCACACATGATTGAGCTGATGAAAATACACCATACATATTTTGAGCAGTGTTTCCAAATGTAAGGACCCTTGGCAGTGACATATGTCATGAATGCCATGCAAATGGTAGAGAATTCCAGCACAATTTAATTTGTGGCTGCCATGCTAAGGGTTAAAAATAAGTTCTGATACAAGGGTCTATTCTAAAACAAGACAGACCAGAAGAGGATTTTCCCCTCAGCTTGTAATAAAGAAAAGAAAAAGGAAATTCACCTGGTCCCATTTCAGCTAGAAGTTCTTCTATGTGTTTATGCATATCTGGATCTTCGTGTTTGATTTTCAAATATATCTGCCAAAGATCAAATGTTGTAAAAGATAACATTTTTTAAATTACTTTAAATTTCAAAGCTCACTGTTATATATGTGAATAAATATTAACATTAAACATTTTCATTATGATTATGTGGGCAACAAGAGTCAATAAATTTCATTTACATGACATGTGAGAAATGAATTTTTAAAATTGTTCTTATTTCACTATCATCATTACTAGTATTCATATTAATATTATTATATCATTAGTAATATCATGATCACCTCTAGAAATTAATAAAGAGAATATTAGTTAGTTTCTTGAATTTTCTAGGTAAGTTTTGCAATAAGATCAGGATAACAATTTTATGCCTCAGCAAAAGTAGTCAGTTAACTCACTCATTGCCATTACTGAAATGCATCGGTACCTGTCAACGGGCTGTTCGTTGCCAATCTCAACATCAGTCAATATGAACTTTACTTTTTTTCTACTATTTCCCAATATCTTTCAGAATCGGCATTTCTCCCATGTGTTGTCAAATCATTTGTACTGAGACACAACATAAAATTATTATCAATTAGAGTGTCCTTTGCCAAAAATCATGAGTACATGGACACAGCCCTAGTAGTCGATAATTTCACCATCGAAAACGAACAATTTGTCAACCCAAGATCTAAATATACAAGTATATCTGGTTCTGAATCATCAGAAACTAATCTTTATGTTGCTGGATCATCCATCTAAAAAGAAGCCAAAGATTTGAAATATTCCTAAAACTAAATCTCCTACAAACAGTTGATGTAAGATGTGTCCTCTTGAAAAGTGTTTTCCCCATTTCTTATATTTTTAAACCATGTTTTCCAGATTCAATGAAACTTTACATGTAAAACCCTCCAACAGCAGATGGAATATCTTTTTATTTCTTAAGAGAATTCTTTGTGAAGTAGTCTACCGCCGTTAATCTGACACAATCGTAGGGTACAAAATAAATCTCTTTTTGTTTTCTTTAAGTGCAAGAGATCCGACTGTGACACTCATTTTCGGCAATAATTTAGTACTTTGTAGTTATCATGTTAGCTGTTAATCCAACGTACCATGCGACCAAGAGATTTCAGAGCAATCGGGAATTTTCGCAAACAGCAGTGACGTGTCATGGTGTACCATATTGTATACCACATGGTCTCCGGTGTCAAATTTTGTGCCTTTGACCCATGAAAGACAGTCGGCGATAAAGGCAACGTCACTCATGTGAACTCAACTCATCGGTGTTCAGTTTTCACATCATTCGTTTCTGGAGACTGGCTGAGACAGCCTAGATTGCTAGCCTATGGGTAATGCAGGTCTCTCCATCTGTCTGCCTATCTGTTACTCCCCCCCCCCCCCAATATGTACATTTCTCTGTCTCTGTCACTCATTATTTCTCTCTTTCTGAACATTCTGTGAGACTCTTTGTGTCTGTCTCTCACCCCCCCCCCCCCCCCCTCAAATATTTCTCTCATGCTCTTTGTGAGTGTGTGTGTCTATCTGTACCTCCCTCCTTCATCTCTCTCTGTGCAAAGAGTATAAGCCTATGATGTGTACGCTGAAATGCAATGTCGCAATTACATACTCTCCAAGCTTTCAGCTCCTGCAAACCTGTCTCTGTAAAATGCATGTTTGCTAATTGGACAAACTGTCTAATCCAACATTGTCAGATGAACTGCGGTAGACTGTGTATCAACCTCAAATAGTACAATAACAGTGATTTTTCTAATTTTGTCCAGCATTTCTCAATCGTCTGAACACAAAGTACCCAGCAGTGAGGGAGCTAAGCAAAGATTATAATGTATTTGCCTTTCCGAGATCGATTATTACCTCTTTCCCTTTATTCAAATAATGTCGAGCATTACAAAAGTATTCTTGCCCTTGTAAATAATTTGCCCAGCCAAGCATGTACCAGATATCTGGAACCTCATCATCCTCATCCAGTAGTGTCTCTAGAACATCAACAGCAGTCTGACATGATGAAACAGAGATCATGACATTATCAATTAACAGAAAATCATCTCTAAGTTTGTCAACAATGAAACCATTATTTAATCTTAGCTATTGATCATAGGACAATCTGACTTAAAGGAACAATATTTTTCTTCTGAGACCAAAGTGAAAGAGAGCTTACCATATATCACTGTGCACAGGACGTAGCGGCGTATAAGACCCTACGATGTAGAGGAAAATTTCGTCTCAAGCATGTACGCGTCAGATAAGATGCAAGACGCACTAACATTTTAAATCAAAAACAAAAGCTCCTGACACTAATTATTATGTATTTATATAATGGGTGACTTAATTGAAATTTACCCCATCCATCCTTGTGATCTCAGGGTGAATTAAGAGGAAATAGCAAGTTAAAAAATAAAAAGAGTGTAGGAGCTACCAGTAGCGCCCACCAACCACCCACTTTAGAGAGAGACAGAGAGAGAGAGAAAGAGAGAGCACAGGTGCCGAAAAAGAAAGAGAACCTAACACCAGCAATAAAAACTTAACTGAAAAGAAAGCCAACAACGGTTCTCCCCTTCGGCCCTTACTTCCACTTCTCTTCCCTTACCTCATCCCCTCTCCGATTATTGATTTATTCGTTTCTATTTCTTCTATGGTCACACACTGACACATAGCAACACAGTGTTCACTTTAGGCGAAATATGTCAATAAGTGACTCCACTAATAAAGACAGAGCAAACACGTGACGTTTCGGGTATAACCCTTCGTCAGACAACAAACGAGAAATATTTAGAATCTAGATCTAAGTAATACCTCCGGCATCACACACACCGTGTTCACTTTATCGATGGATAATTGCTTTGCTGAATCACAGGGCCGGATTGAACCTCCGTTAATATTACCTTTCTCTCTAATTTTTATAGCGTCTTAGGAGTACACTACAGTCACATGTATCGTGATGCAAAGATGTGTACATAGTGGAATCGTCCTACTACTAGTTACCACCATTGGAAAACGACTCATGCTACACGTTGAATGTGCCTATCGCTCTGCAATCAAGTGTGTTAGAATGGCCTTTGAATGACCTTTCCTGTGGTTTAATTTTCTCCCTGCTCGAATAACTATAAATAGCTTTAAACTTCGCGGAAAATTGACCTATTTTAGCATGGAAAATTCCAATCTTTGACGATTGAAAAGTAAAACGAAATTTACTTCCTGGAAACAGCAATCTTTTACGGTCATCAAGTCCAAAAATAACCATGATTGGTTGATTCAACGCGTAGCGCCATCTGCGAAAGCAAAGGCAGTGCTTGCCCCTTTTTCACTGTCTCTCAACTCACAGCGATTGACTGAAACTGAATGCCGTATGCTGCGAGCAGCGATTGGTCAACTTCGACTCCGATTCTAGATCTAGATCAACTTGTACAACTTTTTTTTCTCATTCCAATTTTAAATACATGTCCATTGACAAACCTGACAGGAGAACAATTGTTTGGTGACTCAGACATGCATAGGCGTAGAAGAGCTTCTTTACACTTACGGTCCACTCTCAATATGTGAAAGCATAATCAGACTATGTTGGTTTTGTAGTTTTGCGTGAAAAAGAGCAAAATAAAATTTTAAAGGCAGCCAAAAAGAATTCAGAAAATTTAGTGTTACAAAATAAACATTGTTCGTGAGAAAGTAAAACACAAAATACAGGAGAATAAGAGAAAGATATAAAAGATAGGGAAAAAAAGCTGACATTTTAGATGCAATTATATCAGACGGTGAATTGTGTAAGAGTAGAGAAGATTTGGATAACTTCAGGAAAAATGGCAGGGCAGTGGACAGGTAAGCACCTATAGAGGGAGTAGATGATCCTGCCCTCCACGAGTCTCCTGTTGCCTTGCAGGTCGGTCTTGGCTGACCAAAGGCTAAGGGATTAACCATGACAGAAAACAACCTGCTGCGTTGCAGGTCGATTTTGGTTGACCAAAGGCTAATACTAATAGAGTTAACCCTGACAGAAAATAACAACCTGCTGCCTTGAGGCTGGTCTTGAATGACCAAAGGCTAAGGGAGTTAACCATAACAGAAAATAACAAGGCCTGGTAGGGGGCCTCACGGTGGCAGCCCCACCATCTACCTAGTGTACAGTGGGCTAATCCCCTGCTTATCCGAAACCTAACAGATGCAGAGAAATAAATATAATAATAATATAACCGGCTTGACCTTTCAACGACGAAAATGGAAACGAACACGGACTGTGATTTTTGGAACATGGAATGTCAGGGCAATAAATGGAAAAGAGTTAGAATTAGTTGAAGAAATGGACAAATTCAAAGTAGACATTTTGGCTATTACAGAAACAAAGAAAAAAGGACAAGGAATAGAAAATGTAGGACCAAATCATACTTTAATCTTCTCAGGAGTAGATGTCAAAGATAGAGCTAGAGCAGGAGTAGGTCTCTTAGTGCATAAAAGGCATGAAAAGCTACTAGAAAGTTGGAAATTTGTAAGCCCACGGCTATAAGAGGTAAATATTAAACCAAAAGGAAGAGAAATTAAATTATTAATAGCTTATGGACCAAACGAAGACGTCACTAAAGAAGGAAAAGATACCCTCGAAAACGATTTACAAATGGGAAATAGCTGCAGAGAATCCAACACAAACAGGAACTAATAGTTTTAGGAGATTTAAACGCTAGAGTAGGCAACAATACAGAAACATCAGGAGGAGTAATAGGTAAAGAAGGAGAGACAACAACTTCTCCAAATGGAGAGAGACTAATAGATTTTTGCCTAAAGAATAACATGAAAATAGCCAACACCTTTTTTCCTCATAAAGATATCCACAAATATACAAGAGTAAATGAAGACAGGTGTGAAAAGTCAATCATAGACAACATAATAGTTAGCAGCTCCCTTTTTACAGTACATTGGATGCAAGAGTAAACAGAGGAGCAGAAATATTTAGTGATCATCACCTAGTGATTACCAAAATGAGCTTACTGACTGAAGAAAACAAACAGAAAAGGAAAGGGAAGAAAGCTACTAAACTCTAAAAAATAGATGAACTAAATAAACCAATAGTAAAAGAGATATACCAATCAAGGATAAAAAGATTTACAAGTGAAAGGCAGATGGATCTGAATGATAGCACAAATAGAAGAAAAGTGGCAATTGTATAAACAAACACTCCTCAGTTGCACTGAAGAGGTCTGTGGTAGTGGTAGGAAACAAATTAAAGGAGATGGGAAAGGACAGCATGGTGGAATGAGAATGTCAAGACTAAGATCAAAGAAAGATCAAAGAAAAGAAAGATGCCTTTAGAAATACTTGCAAACAAAGAGACCAGAGGATAGGATAGGATAGATTATGTGAATAACTATCGCCAAAGAGGAAGTGAGGAAAGCAAAACAGGAACAATGGGAAGAGTTTGGACAAAGACTTCAAGAAAGCTATCAAGAAAATCAAAACCTGTTCTGCTGGGCAATGAAGAGCATGAGAAAGACCAAAGCATGCCCAATACGACAAATTAAGAATGCCAAAGGAGAAATAACGAAAGAAGACAGCCAAATCTTGGAAGCGTGGAGAAAGTATTTTCAACAATTACATAATCCCTCCAGAACATATGAAACAAGGAGTAAAGATCAATTAATAAGAGTAACAAGTAATCCAGAGGAGACAGCTGAAGATGTAGATATATCAATGGAAGAAATCCAAACAGCTATAAGAAAAGTGAAATAAGGAAAAGCCCCAGGAGCAGATCAAGTTTATCCAGAAATGATTAAAAACAAAGGGAGAGAGGCAGACAAACTATTACATGTAACATGCCAACAAGCATGGAAGTCCAAACAGGTGCCAGATGACTGGAAAAAAGGAAACGGTAGTACCAATACACAAGAAAGGATCAACTAAGGAATGCTCAAACTATAAAGGGAAATCATACTTAGCGTACCAGTTAAAATGTATGCTAGGATACTAGAAATGAGACTAAGGAAAAGAGTAGAGGATCAGATTGAAGAGCATCAGAGCCGATTTAGACCATGAAGAAGTGTACAAGACCGCATATTTACAATTAGACAAATAATAGAAAAATTTCTTGAGAGAAACATTGACTTGCACCTGTGTTTTATTGACTTAAAAAAGGCATTGGACACTGTGAGGAGGGACGAACTATGGCATTCCTTAATACAATGTAGAGCAAAATTTAACAGAAGCCATTAAAAGTTTTTACAATAAACCAACATGTGCAGTGGTAGTAGCTGGAAACACATCTGCAGAATTTGATGTAGATATAGGAGTAAGACAGGATTGTGTCCTAAGTCCGCTAAGCATCCTCAAAAATGAAGAAAACGAATGTAGGTATGTGGAAGCTCAAACCAGTAAATGTATCAATGCTTTCATTTGCCAATGATTTAGTTCTGTTTGGAAAATCAGAAAGTGACCTGCAATCGAATATCAATATTATGAACAATGAACTAAATAAAAGAGGAATGAGAGTAAATGCAAAGAAAACCAAAACAATGCTAGTAACTAGGGAAGCTAAAAGTACTAAAACATAAAATCTTAAATTGGGCAGGGAAAATTTAGAACAAGATCAAAGCGACAATTACCTAGGAGTAATGATTAAGTCAGAGGGAAAACTACGAGAACAAATCAGCCAGAGAATCAAAAAGGCAAGTGCAATATATAACTATCTAGGAAAGGCATTTGTAGGTAAACAAGAATTGTCAACAAAATGGCAGTATACAACACAGTTTATTGTCCTACTCTCCTCTATGGCAGTGAAACCTGGACCTTAGACAGTAGAGAATACAGTAGAGTACAGGCAGCTGAAATGAAATATCTAAGAAGAGTAGTAGGGAAAACTAAAAGATACAAAATCAGAAACACAACAATAAGAGATCAAACCAAAGCAGATGACACAAAAACTAAGATAGAAATATATCTATTGAGATGGTTTGGGCATGTAAATAGAATGAAAGACAATAGAATAGCTAAATCAGTATACAGTGCTTAAGCCCAAGGTAAAAGACCAAGAGGCAGACCTCGGAGAAAGTGGTAAGAAGATATAAAAGAGGTATTGAAGAATAGAAATTTAACATTTTTGGAAGCAAACAGAAAATGCCAGGACAGGGCATCCTGTAGAAAGATCTTCTCGGGCATCTGAACCCATACACCGAAAGGTAGAATGGGAACTGATAAAGAAAGAAAGAAAGAAGGAAAAATAGAACAGCAGAAAGTTTAAGAAATCAGATAAGATACAGGAAAATAGTTCTGGATGAAAAAAGCTTAAAAGCGACAGGGACTATCAATACACTTTAAGTTGTTTATTACAGCAAATTTGTGAAGATGAAGAAACTAACTCCTTTTTATCTGCAGCCGGCAAAAGAAGAATTTCTTCAGGCTCAGACTCAAATTCTGATTGATAATATTAATGAATGATTCTAATTTTTAATGTATTATTTTGTACGTACATGATGTAATTGTGAGACGCTTGAGCTTGTGTAATTATGTCTAAATTAAATGACTATTTATACCTTATTATAATTATTGTATGATTTAATGTTTTCCTTTGATTTCAGGATTGGGAAAATGTTCATAATGGTTTTTGTATACTTACTTGTCAGCATAACGTATTAAGAGGGTGAAATTAATTATTTTTTTCTTTGGCTCATGTTCACACCTTGGTTTATTTATAATGAAATATTAAGTTTTGCCCACAACTCTATTTAGTTTCCATCATATTAAGAACACCAGGAATGGATTTCTTGACCCTCAAAACATAAGTATGCAAAGTTTCATTGATGTATCTGCTATAGTGCTATCATTTAAGATTTTTCTGATGAAAAACCCGATTTTTGTCAAAATATCTTCACGAGCGCAAATTGTGCTTTTTGTCTGGTTTTGTGGTGTAAGAATTCAGAGAACATTCCTTCTCTGACTGAAAAAAATTGGGCTAACTGTCCAGCACAAGATCTGTATATAAGGGAAGCTATATTGTCTTGCTATGATTAATAGCATGTTTATGTGTTCCCAAAAATGACATTTTTTGACAATTTTGACAAAAATCATGCGTCGCACGATGCTTTTTTCTCAATTTTGATGCTGTGTCAAAATAAATATGTGAAAGATCCCTGTCTCATTTCTTGTTTTTCTATTTCTCTATGTGTATGGCTGACAGATGCATGTAAAGTATTTAAGCTCATACCATTGTTATGGATTCTAAAGCCTGGTAAAATTAGTATTTTTTCACATTTTGAATCATAGCGAAAGTTAAAAAATAATTTTAAAATTCATAACTTTTTTTTTATGAATCGATTTGGACAATTTAAAAACTGGAACTCATGGTCTGGGAAGTACTATCTGTTTTACATAAAAGAAACAGACTTTTGAAATTAATTTTTTATAGTCTTCTTTTATATCATTGGCATTTCCCCCCAATGTTAAAATGTCATAAAGAGATATATAGTGTTTTAAATATTAAAAGAAAGAAAGAGAGAGAGAGAGAGAGAGAGAGAGAGAGAGAGAGAGAGAGAGAGAGAGAGAGAGGGGGGGAGAGAGAGAGAGAGAGAGAGAGAGAGAGAGAAAGAGAGATTGAAAGAGAGAGAGGGTGGGGGGAGAGAGAGAGAGAGAGAGAGAGAGAGAGAGAGAGAGAGAGAGAGAGAGAGAGAGAGAGAGAGAGAGAGAGAGAGAGAGAGGGGAGAGAGAGAGAAGAGAGAGAGAAAGATAGAGAAAGAGATAGAGAGAGAGATAGAGAGAGAGGGGGGAGAGAAAGAGAGAGAGAGAGAGAGAGAGAGAGAGATAGAGAGAGAGAGAGGGGGAGAGAGAGAAAGGGAGAGAGGGAGAGGGAGAGAGAGAAAGAGACAGACAGACAGACAGAAAAAAGAGAGAGACAGACAAACAAATGGAAAGTCAATGGTCAAACATTAAAACCAAGACAGTTTATTGATAGAAATAGTGAATAGATGACATAACCATGGGGACTGTATTGGCAGTGGCAGAACAAAAGCATAGGGAGTGAAAAAAATTAAATCCCCATTTTGTCATGCTATATTTTTTGTTTCTTTTTCCTTCTTTTCTCTCTTAGACGATAGAAGTTACATAAAAAAGTAAAGCAAAACAAAAAGTAAGTGAGCATGTGAATTTTCTTTGACTTTATTTTTTTCAATGGGAAACTGTCCACTATACATAGTAATGCGATGTCAGTGGCTGAGTAATTAGGCTGCCGGAGTTAGGATCATGAGGTCCTGGCAAAGCTAGGTCCAACGTTATGTTCTTTGTGTAAGTCACGTATTACGTAACAAGTATGTTTCCCAATCGACCCAGGTGAAAATGGCTACAAGCAGTAGCTTGGGAGGAAATACCTGTGTAAGACTAACGTCCTGTCCAGTAGGAAAATTCTATCACCTGTTTGGCTTCACGTTATAGAAACCTGGACAAGCTCCTGTTCCATGGGCTGTAGTAGCCTTGAAGGACCTGTCCTTTTCCTGTTATTATACATGGTGATCTCAGGGTGAATTAAGAAGAAACAAGGACACAAATTTTTATTCATTTCTCACCTCATAATCTTCTACCTCTATTAGAAGTTTTCCACACTGCATTCTTGCACCGAATGAAATAGGACAAGTCTGAAATGAAAGGAACATGATTTATTCCAATCAAATATGTGTGCATAAGCACAGAATAAATCTTTTCACATCACAATGACAACATTTTTTAACTCATGAAATGTCGATAAGAAATGTCCAGAATGTCAGAGTGTTTTAATAGATTTCACTTTCTGAGAGACTGATTGTTTAGACCGTATAATTTTCATTCAATATGGTATGATAAGTTACATTTGTTTAAAATGACAAATTTAAAAGACAAAAATACAAATTTTTAAATTTTGCTTTGATATGTGACCATGATGTTTCAACTTCGTGAAATTGACCTTGAAACCCGTAATTATTGACTCATTTCACTTAAGTAACCTTCACACATTAAAATACAATAAAATTCAAATATACGTAAATATGAAAATTGAAACAGCCAATATATTACAATCCTTCCTTTTTCAATTCATATATAATACTCACCAAAATTATCTTTTTACAAAGGTTTATTACAAAGAAATGTCACCATATCTATAATCCAAATAGTAATCTAGATAGGAGTTCAAACTGACATAAAACAAATTAACACCAGAACCAACATGACAGGTATTCATCATTGTCCCTATCACAAAATCCATCTCTACTCTCACTTTCACTTTCGATATTTCAACAATCACAGATGAAGCAGAGTCATCTACTTTATCCTTTAAATTACCACCAATAAATATTTCAGAGGGCATGTAATACATAATTGTTTAATTGAGAAAACTTTGGTTCAGGACTTGCCAGTTTAAAATATTGATGATGGCTGATATTTATGAACTTTAAAGAAGCCATATTGTTATTCCTCAATCTGGTACACTTTCATTTTGGCAATAAATCCCCCCCCCCCAATAATTGATGCAATCACTTTGTGTCTAGTTATATTATACAATAGTTGCATCACATCCCCCTCCCCCTAACTGAACCAAGCATTCTAGTGGCAGGTTTAGGGCTGATTTTATCGGCACTTAAAATTTCATGATTTAATACAACAAAATTTTACACAATGGGAAATAACATTCCTGCAATACTTTAAAAAAGCCATCAGAATATTTAAAACAAGTACAAGAACATACCTCCACTGGATCAAACTCTTCTGCTGCCACCCCTCCTGAGTCTGCCGCTTGTAGTTTGGGAAGCCATAAAGAAACACTCTCAAGAATCACTTTTTTAGCTTCCTACAAAAGAGAAGAAGAAAAAAACAAATTCCGTTAAAACATATGTAAGAGAAAGATAAATATAGATTTATGGGCCATATCCTTGCACATGCACAGGCTCACTGACCATACATCATTTATACCCTAACAAGCCATTTCATTCAGTTCCTCTCGACTCCCTGGGAGCTACAGTAAGGCAGCCTGTCAAGTGCTTCACTTGAGTCGAGTGGGGAAAACAGAGTGAAGAACCTTTCCTAAGAATATTATGTGATAAAAAAACACCTGGATCAGCCATGGTTGAAACTAGTGTTGTCATAATAACAAACTCACAAAACAATGCTTCTATGGATCTGTAGATCTGAGATATTCTTATGCCTTGAAGCATGTTGTGGGCAACATATTCTTTAGCTTCCGTTTCAATTTCCAATTAAAAAAGAAAGGATAACATTATTCCTTAGCTCCAGGAAAATATACAGTAGTGAAATCTAAAAATATATTAAACGTTTGAAAAAAAAAAAAAAAAAAAAAAAAAAAAACTAAAATCTTTTGAAATAAATTCTTCATGCAAAATATCTACAATTTTCTCTTTGTTTAAAACCAAAAATACCAACAACAAAAAACCTGAAGAAAATCAGGTGTAAGTAGAGAACAAGTCAAAAGCTAAAATTTCACATCAACTCCCCGCCAAAACCTGAAACAGTAACCGTAAAATGTATAATCCGCTTGAAAGTTTCTGAAAATTTTGGATATAAGAATAGTGTACAAATTATGAGAAAAAGGCCTTGGAAAAAAAGACACAATGCCAACTTTTGAAAATGAAATTTCAGGACAAGGTTGTACCAACATGGGGCAGGAGGTGGAGGTGAATGTCCTACTACTACACCGAAAGTTCGCCAAGACAGGGATTTGGGATTTCCATCCTAGCATGGATTTTCTTATTCACTACCTGTGAAAAAAGATAAAGCTTAAACAAAGATAAAGATAACGATAACATACATCTTTTTTATTAGTTGACAAGAGAAAACTAGTTTTCAACTGCAAAGCATCCACATTTGTTGGATCTGCTAAGATGGCTTTCTCTACAAATTCTGCACACTTTTCTTCTGCCGCTTCATCAAAGCTGAAAGCAAAAAAAACAAACAACCAAGGCATACAAAAAGAATATCCATGGTACAATTTGACATCAAAATACAAAGTTACCTTTATTTAATATAAAGTAATTAATACCATGATATAGATAAAAAATACATTCTTTTATTATGCCAGAAAGAGTGGCTACTTTTCAAGCATTGTACTACTTGCAGTCACCTGTTAGCCCATTTTTCTTTAAATAACAATAATTTTGCGGTGAAAAAAACCCAAAGCAACTTTAAATGAGACAAGAGCCAAAAACAAAAGACAACAGCCCCAAAATACTTACTGTCTTCAAAATTATCCTTATAAAATTTAAGGATGCTCTTTGATGAACTACCTTTACTTAATGGACTGATATTCAAATTACAAACCAATGAGAATGAGCATAGGAACAAAAAAAGATTGTATGACTGACCAACAGTCTGTAAGATATATTTCAGCAATTGCACAGTAAGCACTAGATAGGTCTTGATCAGTCACAGATTTTTCACTTTTACAGGCTGCAGCTACCTGCAAAATCAAAGTATCAATAAGAAGCTTAAAAGTTAAAAGCTTACAAAAAGAATTATATTAAGCATAATATCAAATTGATCAAGGAAATGTAAAAGCATGCAATATTATTCCTCATGATTCTGACCATCTGAGTCTCTTCTTCGTGTCGATATCTCCTAAACAAAAAATCCAACAAAACCCTGGTCTGTCCAGTCAGTGAATAACCAATTTCTTACTCCCAAAGCCCCGCCCCCCCCTCCCTGATCTATTTTTATTTGTCATTAATTTTCTAAGCGCTGGCCTTTTTGAAAAAGCATAACCCTTGACATCTCTGAGCGCTGGCCTTTTTGAAAAAGCAAAACCCTTCAGAGCTGGGCTTTTTGAAAAAACAAAACCATTGAGAGTTGGGCTTTTAAAATGTTTTAATTTGTTGCCAAATTAAGCCAGCTTGGAAAAGGCCACAGAAAAAATTAATAAAAATACTTCAGATGGTCAAAATCGATTCAGTAGCTAGCTATTATATCGCGAAAAACGGCTGACTAATCGCATAATAGTCACAACAGTTTGAAGGCTGTAGTCATCATCACATTTCTGTCCCGCAGTTAGAGTGAGAGTAGCACTGACATTATTATTGGGCTTCTCGCAACTGTTGCTGGATCAGCATCCAGAGAGTTAATGCAGATAAAATAGGCAAATATACTACACCTTTAAACTAAATGCCTTGTTCTTCATCTTCTTTATAATCATTTATCCATCTAGAGAAATAAACAGATGGATTGTAAGTAGATAGGTAAGTAGACTGATGTACAGATTATAGATCAATATTTATAGTTGTGAATCTATGTATGAAATCAAAATAAAGGACTCAGCACAAGAGAAAAATGTGGTTACATACCTCCTGCATTTGTTGTTTCTCCTTCTCTTTTATCATTAATTCTATGCCTTTTTGATAGCACTCTACAGCTGAAACACCTGCCATCAGTTGTCCTAAGTTCATGTATTTTGAAAAACCTGCTTCTGGGCAAACTTCCACAGCACGACCAAGGCACTGAGATAAAAACAAAAATTGCAAAAAATCAAGAGAGGAAAACTCCTAAAGTATATATAAACCCATCAATTAGCATCTATAAACAATATGTCATTAAGGCCTGAATACAAATTTAAGATAAAAACAAAAGGAAAAGAAAAAAGATACAAATGTGTAAATTGCAACAAAAATCATCAATGAGTTTTGATTAATTGATTAGCTGGAAAACCAAATGCAATGTATTGATCCCTTTAAATTTAAAGTAATGTATGGGAATCAAAAAATGTCTTGTGCAGTATTGGATTTTGGTTTGTCTTTATTATTCTGCTCAAGAGGTGCGTGTTGTATGTGCGTGTGGGAGAGAGAGAGGAGGGGGGGGGAGGGGGGGGGTTGATTTGCAAATTTTGTTTTGATAAGATTTTTTTCTTTGTAAGTATAATCACGCCAATCTTACATGTTTTGCCGACTCAGTCTGACCTAATTCCAAGAGTAATGATGCAGATGTCTCCAGTGCTCGGACATTGTCAGGGTCTGTTTCCAAAGCCCGTTGACAAAATTTTTGTGCAAGTTCATAATTGAATTCATCAATCAGTTGTTCAGCCTGTCCATCACAAAGATTAAAAAGAATTTGATTAATCATTTGATTAAATGTTGTGTTGCAAGCCTCTGACTCAGTATTTATTATAAAGGGAACACTTCCATGTTTATTTCATTTAATCTATTATAATCAATTCACTATAGAAGGAAAGGTTTGTAATACCTTGTCAAGAAGTCTGTCAACTGATGGATTGTTGTTTTCACATGATTTTCCCAGTTCCTGCTGTGAAAATCGAGCAGATGCATCCTTTAATTCTTTCCTCCTGTCAACTGGTTAGGTGAAAGGAGTGAAAGGGTAAAATACCATAAATGAGAGAGTTGTGTGCCAGTGTGTGCATGTGCGGGTAATGTGTGTGATGCCTGTCTGTGAACATAAATATATGTGCGCATATGTTGTGGCAGAACGAGTTCGTATCGGCCCCAGGAGCATGAGAGAGGGATATCTTGTATAATATATCAGGATCATGCCCAGTATCGAGCATAAAATGGATTTGTAATTGTATTATCTCGATTCAAAGTTATTATAATTATTGTCTGATAATTGATAAATACTCTAATCTAAATTCTAGTAGATTCATTAGATCTAGATTTAAATATCTAGATCTAGTCTACATCTAGATCTAGATCTAGTCTAAATCTAGATTTACTCCAGATCTATTCTAATTGAAAAGAGAAAATAATATTACCTAAACTTTTTGTTTTCCCTCTTCTTGAAGTTTTTCTTCCCCATCTTTATGTAACTACATCTACGAAAGTAAAATGGTTTCAACAGCAGCGTCAGACTGGCGTCACCAACAACGAAACTGCAGACTGAATGAAATATTATCGTGCCATGTGCAAAAGTGAAACAAACTTTGATGGCTGGAGACGACTTCTATGAATAGAAGATTGCCTTCGGCACGAAGAGTGATGGCCCTTTTTAATTGATGTTGCTCGATTATTTCACCTACTTGATTTTTTGTTTAGTACGTCTACGTAATCTCATTTGACACAGGGGTCCATCTTTAATCATTTTGTCCCTTTTTCTCTTTGAATTTGAACGAATTCTCAAAGAGTCAGTAATATAATTGATTAAAAATAAGGTCATTTCAATACGTTTCCCTAGTGCTACGCTAGGTTAAAATGAAAACTGAAGATATCGATATAACATTCTACGATTATGAAAAGAATTAGTATTCATTACTGAGAAGTGATTATTATGTATGGAAGTGGGAAACTTGAAGGTTTCGACAGCCCACAATACTAATACTTATATGCTACTTGTTGTGTTATAAATAACACAATCTAGATCTTCATATTTCTCAGGCAAGAAATCCAATCAGAAATAATCTCTTTACAAATCTAGATGTAGTGGCAGCTGGAAGTATAGTTTTATAATCCATAATGTATAGTAATGTATCGAAAACGCTTAACCCTTGTAAGGCTAACCTGCCGGCTGACCTCAATATGGGTCAATAATCTTGTTTCGCTAAGTACGAGGCTTCGCACGCGGCACCGAAAGTTTTCGCCTCGCTGACGAGTCTGCCACGCTTAACCACAACGTACCTGTGATTATTGTGATTGGTTTTTATCTTTGTTGAGTAAGGTGACATAGCGGGCAATTCATTTTGTTATTGTTATTGTCACCGTGTTTATATTGCATTGTTTACTAACAATAACATCTATTACAGCCTGCTTTTATTAAACATGCAAAGGAATAATACTGCAGTTGGCCCATTACTAATGAAGAGAAATATGAAAGGTATAATACTAAAAGATAGAAAACGGGTCAGGACCGAGAAATCTTCAGTGTGCCCAACCTTCATATTATAAACAAAAAGGAGACATAGAAACAAAGAAACAGTAAGCAATGCTGGACGAAACTAATAGAGCCATTGGTGCAACGACCCATCGAGCAATGTTCATCAACAGAGCAAGCCTCATAACAACAATATAAACAAAAGAAAAGTCAGAAAGAAAGAAGAAAACAAACTATAACTGCCATAGAGAGACAGAGAGAGAGATGAGGGAGGGATAGAAAGAGAGGAGAAAGAGGAAAGGAAACAAACAGGAGACATAAAGAGAACGAGGAAGATAAAAAAAGACGAATAGAGAGGACGAAGAAAATGAGAGAGAGAGAGACAGGCAGACAGACGGACAGAGAGAGATGAGGTAGCATATAGAGCGGGAGGGGGGGGGGGGCACGTGGCTACATGCTCAGGCTTTACTCCAGTCGTTCAATAATAGCGTGGTTGGCTGTGTCGAATTTTATGTAGTAGTAAGTAGAGTTTCAATGAACAACATCATTACATCTTTATTTCTAAAGAAATCAATTTCATTCTCACATCTAAATAAAATGATGGAACTATAATACTAATACTAGAGGAAATGTCCAACCGCTTTTCACTAATCCCATGACCGAGTCCAATGTGCATAGGTAATACATTCCCATGATGAAAGAAACAGGCCACCAAGTTTATTGCTTTTACAAGAGTGTATTGCCCCAGCTGCTCTATCCCAGACCTAGCACCTCTCCTCAGCTACATGCTTCCCATGCTTTTGAAAACATCCTCCCTACTGTATGTCTATAACTAGTATCACCCTCTCTCCTCATTTACAATGACATGAGTGACCATCGTTTTGTATTCTTGACTGTTCCCTTCCTACAGTTCAATAGAAATCCACCTCCTCCCAAACAGACCCTACCGCTCACTAAACCCAGTTGTTTTTCACATCTTCCCCTCACTTTTGGATGTAAGTCTCCTTCCTTATTCTTTCTATACAGTAGGAAGATAGACCCGGGCAGTGGACAGGTAAGCACCTGTACAGGGCGTAGATGACCCTGCCCTCCACGAGTCTCCTGCTGCCTTGCAGGCAGGTCTTGGCTGACCAAACGAAGATGCCACCAAAGAAGAAAAAGATATCTTCAAAAATGATTTACAAATAGCTGCAGAGAATCTCAAACCCAAACAGGAATTAATGGTTTTAGGAGATTTAAATACTAGAGTAGTCAACAATGTAGAAACATCAGGAGCAGTAATAGATAAAGAAGGAGAAACAACAACTTCTCAAAATGGAGAGAGACTAGTAGATTTTTGCCTAAAGAATAACATGAAAATAGCCAACACCTTTTTTCCTCATAAAGATATCCACAAATACACAAGAGTAAATGAGGACAGGTGTGAAAAGTCAATGATAGACTACATAATAGTTAGCAGCTCCCTTTTTTACAGTACAATGGATGCTAGTGCTAGAGTAAGCAGAGGAACTGAAATATTTAGTGATCATCACCTAGTGATAGCCAAAATGAGATTATTAACTGAAGAAAACAAACAGAAAAGGAAAGAGAAGAAAGCCACTAAACTCAAAATAGAAGTAGATAAACCAATAGTAAAACAAATATGTACCAATCCAGGATAAAAAGATATATCAGTGAAAGGCAGATGGATCTGAAGGAAAGCACAATAGAAGAAAAGTGGCAAATATATAAAGAAACACTCCTCAGTTGTACTGAAGAGGTCTGTGGTAGGAAACAAATTAAAGGAGATAGGAAAAGAACAGCATGGTGGAATGAGAATGTCAAGATTGAGATCAAAGAAAAGAAAGATGCCTGGAAGAAATACTTGCAAACAAAGAGACCAGAGGATAGGATAGATTACATGAGTAAAAGAACTATCGCCAAAGAGGAAGTGAGGAAAGCAAAACAGGAACAGTGAGAAGAGTTTGGACAAAGACCTCAAGAAAGCTATCAAGGAAATCAAAAGCTGTTCTAGGGAGCAATGAAGAGCATGAGAAAGACCAAAGCATGCCCAATACGACGAATTAAAAATGCCGAAGGAGAAATAATGAAAGGAGACAGCGAAATCATGGAAACGTGGAGGAAGTATTTTCAACAATTACTTAATCCCTCCAGAACATATGAAACAAGGAGTACAGATCAATTATTAAGAGTTAAAAGTAACCGAGATAAGACAGTTGAAGATGTAGATATCTCCATGAAAGAACTTCAAACAGCTATAAGAAAAATGAAATTAGGAAAAGCCCCAGGAGCAGATTAAGTATTCAAGTTTATCCAGAAATGATTAAAAACCAAGGGAGAGAGGCAGACAAACTACTACATGCAATATGTCAAGAAGTATGGAAGTCCAAACAGGTGCCAGACGACTGGAAAAAGGGAGCGGTAGTACGAATACATAAGAAAGGATCAACTATGGAATGCTCAAACTATAGAGGGATATCACTACTTAGCGTACCAGGAAAAGTGTATGCCAGGATTCTGGAAATTAGACTAAGGAAAAGAGTAGAGGATCAGATTGAAGAACATCAGAGTGGATTTAGACCAGGAAGAAGTGTACAAGATCACATATTTACAATTAGACAAGTAATAGAAAAATTCCTTGAGAGTTGAGAGAAACATTGACTTGCACCTGTGTTTTATTGACTTAGAAAAGGCATTTGACACTGTGAGGAGGGACGAACGATGGCATTCTTTAAAAGAACACAATGTAGAGCAAAATTTAACAAAAGCCATTAAAAGTTTTTACGACAAACCAACATGTGCAGTGAGAGTAGCTAGAAATGTATCTGCAGAATTTGATGTAGATATAGGAGTAAGACAGGGTTGTAGTGTAGCTTAAGTCCTCTGTTGTTTATCACATTTATAGATTCAGTCGCAAAAAAAAGTATGTGGAAGCTCAAACCAGTAAATGTATCAATGCTTTCATTTGCTGATGATTTAGTTCTGTTTGGAAAATCAGAAAGGGAGCTCCAGTCAAATATCAACATAATGAATAATGAATTAAATAAAAGAGGAATGAGAGTAAATGCAAAGAAAACCAAAACAATGCTAGTAACTAGGGAAACTAAAACAGAAACTCTTAAATCAGGCAGGGAGAATTTGGAACAAGTTCAAAGCTACAATTACTTAGGAGTAATGATTAACTCAGAGGGAAAACTAAGAGAAGAAATCAGCCAGAGAATCCAAAAGGCAAGTGCAATATATAACCATCTAGGAAAGGCATTTGTAGGTAAACAAGAATTGTCAACAAAAACCAAAATGGCAGTATACAACACAGTTTATTGTCCTTCTCTCCTCTATGGCAGTGAAACCTGGACCTTAGACAGCAGGGAAAACAGAAGAGTGCAGGCAGCCGAAATGAAATATTTAAGAAGAGTAGTTGTGAAAACTAAAAGAGACAAAATCAGAAACACAACAATAAGAGATCAAACCAAAGCAGATAGCATAAAAACTAAGATAGATATGAATCAACTGAGATGGTTTGGGCATGTTAACAGGATGAATGACAATAGAATAGCTAAATCAGTATACAGTGCTAAAACTCAAGGTAAAAGACCAAAAGGCAGACCTTGGAGAAAGTGGGAAGAAGATTTAAAAGAGACATTAACGAAAAGAAATTTAACTTTTTTGAAAGGAAACAGAAAATGTCAGGACAGGGCAGCCTGGAGAAAGATCATTTTGGGCATCTAAAACCCATACACCGGAAGGTAGAATGGGAGCTGATAAAGAAAGGAAGATAGACTCTTGTAGTTTCTTATTTTTATACACTTCAAATAGCCACTCTTCCTCTTGTCCAGATACCACATGGCATCATGACCATGTGAAATGGACCTGTTTGAGAGATCAAAGTTCCCTTGTTGCTGGTCGCTGAACAGATGAAAGCTTCAATTTTCCCTTGTATTTTCAACCCTCTAATCTCTTCATTCTTATGTGAAAAAGAGGTGGAGATGTATTTTGACGTATGTGACGTTTGACAATATAACCATCAACACAATGCTCCCCCTGATTGATCAACCCTGAACATGGTTTCTTTCTATTGACTGAAGTTCATACCCTCCATTCAGGCTGAGCATAGGTGTGCAATGTGATTGGCCACTGATATCATTTATTTATATCAATCACTATTTCTTGCTTGTGGGTCGAGCTTCTTACTAAAGTAATTGGCATCTGTCCAGAAGTTAGGTAGGTCATACGAAGACAAGAGTCTTTGGTTTTGTCCACTTTGCAGAGGGTCCGCAGCCTGCATTTGAGATAGAGTTCCCGTGTGTTGTATCTCTTTATAAGAAATATATCGAGTATGTGTTAGACTCGGAAATGAACTATCACTTTTACCCCTTTAGAATAATAGACTTTCTCTGTTTGGCGTGGCGTGGGTTGATCAGCATAATTGGTCAAGAGGCATCCCCGAAACCCGTCTTTGAGTGCAGTGCAGTTATATGGGATCCGTCACTAACGCTTTGTCTTGCTGTAAGGCCAGGAGTGATGCAAATATACGGGACCCGCCAGTAGCGTAGGTGTGCTTAGAATGACCAGCGGCATGCTAACATACGGGACTCACCTGAAAAGGGTTAATCTGAAATTCATGGGACTTGACTGACCTAGATCTAGATTTAGAGAGATTTCTTTTCTTTTCGGATTGGGACCTATTTTCATATAAAAGCATTTTTTGTACTAGTCTAAATCTAGATCTATCAGAACGGAAATGTCAGTAATAGTGGCAAACCCGTGTTGTGGAATGTCTATGCCAACACAGCACGCATGGGGTAAAAACCATTTGTGCTATATATATGTTTGTTCAGGCAACTCTGCGGCTTCTGCACAATAAATGACAAGCTCAATTACTTGTCCACACGTCCCATTTATCAGGGGCAGATAGAAAAACAGGGTAATGGCTGCGAGAAGGAAGCAGGAGGAGGGGGTGGGGTGAAGAGACACGATGATGATCGAGTTTGGGGTGGGTGGTACTGGTAGCAGCAGGGGATGATAGGGAAAAGATTTAATGATAGCATAATTTAGTGGTCTAACACTAACATAACAAACATGTACACATCCACCACCGAGGCATAATCTACAGTGTCTAGGCACACACAGCACTATAATGGCCTTCTAGTATGGTATTTATAAATGGGTACAGTAGTCGCTGGATAAACGCATACTTCATAAAAGCACGCTCTGTTACTGTTACTAAATTTCAATGTAATATTAATAATAATATTTACTGTAGTATTGGCACTCTATAGCATAGGCCTAGCATGGTTGCAGCGTTACGGTACATACAATATTATTTATGTACATGATCGTCTTGTACAGTTGTATTAGTCGGCTGTAGCACTAGTCAAGAATGATCCAGCAGTGACAATAAAAATATTATGATAATACAGGCTGGAGGTACGAAAACAGTATTGAGGGTTGTCAATTCAAGAGGCCGATGTACGTAGTTAGAGGGTTTGTTTTGAGCATGAAAATTATTAATAGATCTAGATCTACCTTTGCGCAGTCACTTCTTTTACAAAGCTGAGAACCAAAGCATTATCTTCCGAAAATTTGTACGACTTCTGATCTGCTTTCCGAGATGGCATATTAAAAATTAAAAAAACAAAAAAAACAAAGGAGAACAATCAATCAGTATTACACTTACACACCAACGTATAGACCTACCTGTCACGCTAATACTAATGTGCATGATAATCAAGGGCCGTAATCAATAATCCCTGACATCTTATCTATAATTATCTCCCAGTGATTTCACATAAACACACAGTACGCATAAATGCACGTTTTTCTCAGCGCTTAAAGGGCATGTGTTTGTCCAGCGACTACTGTATTACATTGTAGACCTACTGTAGCTGGAGGGGGCAGTCGTAGAGTTGCTTTGTTTTTCCTTCTAATTCTAACAAGTTCTATATATTTGGTATAAATGCTGGTTTTATCCGAAAAAATGGTTTGTCTGGGAAAAAGAAATTGTTTCGGAATAGAGGTAAATTTTGGGTTAAACCTGACTAAAATTTCAGATTACAGAGGTAAAAGTGGAAAGAAAAAATTGGGACTTGGGAAATCTTTCAGACTAACGCAAGCTTCCAAGTAAGCGTATTCAGACTAAATATTTTTTATTGTAGTATCTAATATCTGTCTTTTTCTTTTAAGGGAGATCAATGGCAAGACTGAACCTTGGCACAAATGATACTCACTTACAATACTAGCCCAGCTTTGAATTTTTAATGACGATGAGCAAATCACTCAAAATGAATGAACCAATACCACCACAAGTGAGATGATAAGATTAAAATGTACTTAATATGTGATATTACTGATAATATATACATCTACTTTTAATTGTCATTTCATGCACCTTTCGACCTCATGCAATGTTAAAATGTTAATGAATAAATGTAAAAATGTAAGCTGTTATACACTTACTAAATAATCTATGGAAGGAGTTCCGTAGTCAGGTCCAGGCATTTTAACATCTATCACCCTCCCTGACACACATACTTAACTAAATGATTTTAAACCCTTGTCTTTGCCCTCTAAGTTTTCAAAGGTTTCTGAAGATCTTGCAAAGGATGTGTTTCATGTTTGTAAAACAGACCTGTAGGCCTATACAATATTGCTCATAAATAATGGATGTTCATCGTCTCTGTCCTGAACTAACACTTTGATGTCATTGAAATCCTGTGCTCTTTATAAAACCACATGATGTGTTGGCCATGTGTGAAAACAGGCATTGACAGAGACACACTACATGTGTAACAACGACTCACTGAGTCAGACCTTCATTTGAAACATAAACAAAATCTTAAACTCATCACATCTGGAATTTTGTGTTGGAAAAATAATTTCAAAGACATCTCTTTTTATAAACAAGGGAAAACATATTTGACGGCAGGATGAATTTCAGTGGAGTTCAGTTACAACGGGTCTGGGAGAAAAACCCTTCTTGTAATCAAATCCCATTCTAACCATGTATACAACTACTTTTGTGTATAAGACTAGACAGACAATATTATCCACAACTCAAGTGTCAACATACATATCAGACACTGCAGTGCTGGCAGATGTACATTCTGAGACGACCCAAGCCGCTCCAGTCTCCCTCACTGTCCTCCTTAACCCCAATACAGGCCACATAATGTACAAGTTGATATCGCACTTACACAAACGCATACATACAGTCACAGGCAGCAGCTAACAGGATCGAGCATCATCCTAGCCATTATGGAAAGGCATTTGATAGTGTTGATAAGGCCACCTTTTATGGAAAATCACGAGGCACTATGGTTTACTCCAAAAAATAGTCAACCTAACAGAAAAGATGTACAATGGCATTAAGGGCAGAATTTTACATGATGGACAAATAACAGACAGCTTTGAGACAAAACCAGGTGTAAGACAAGGTTGCCTTCTATCACCATTCCTTTTGACTCTGGCAATTGACTGGCTTATGAAAGAAACAACCGCAGGAAGAAGAAATGGCATTCAGTGAACACTATGGACTCATCTAGATGATCTTGACTTTCCAAACGACCTGGCACTACTATCACACAAACACCAGCAGATGCAGAGTAAAATGATGAGTTTTTCAGAATCATCCAATTCTATTGGCCTCAGAATACATCCTGAAAAATCAGAGATACTGAAAATGAAAACAGCATGCTCTAAACCAATCACCGGGGACAGTAAGCCTCTGGAAGTAGTGAACAACTTTACCTATCTTGGCAGTGTAGTAGATAATGTAAGGGGAACAACAGCAGATATCAAGACAAGAATAGGACAATCGAGAACAGCATTCAGGAACTTAAACAAAGATCTGGACAAACCGCACCATCACCACTAAAACAAAGATTAGACTTTGTAACTTCAATGTCAAATTGGTGCTGTATGGGTGTGAGGCCTGGAGCGCCTCTAAGACCTGGAGCAGAAAACTTCAAAGCTTTATCAACATTTTCCTTAGGAAAACACTACAAATTCAGTGGTCAGATATAATTCAAAATGAAATACTCTGGGGAAAAACAGCACAGACACCAATAGCAAAAGAAATAAAACAGCGGAAAAGGAGATGAATAGGACACACTTTCAGAAAACCTCAGGGAAGTACTACAAGACGTGCCCTTCAGTGGAACCCACAGGGGCAAAGGACTATCGATAGGCCACGATTAACCTAGAGAAGGCTAGTGAATGATGATTTGAAGAGAGGAGGTCTTTTGTGGAAGGACATATCAAGAATTTTCTAAAATAGGAATAAGTGAAAGTCTGTTGTTGGGTGAAAAGGCAATGATGATGAGGAAAGAACATAATGCCAGATCATTGACAGATGGCTGTACAACGAGTTATTTTATCGTTTTTATATAGTGTCATATCCATACAAAGGTGAAAAACTAGCAGTATGGGTTGGGCGGGGGGGGGGAGGGGGGCAGTATAACGAGGTTTGAGTATACAGTGGAACCGATGATCAACTCCGACCACCGGTCCCGTTTTTCCCTTATGATTTCATTGTATTATATCAACCTTGGACTACGTCAACTACTCTGAATTTAGAACCCGCCTTAAACTAACTTCAAAAGTCATATGACAGTGGAGAAGTTCCAAGAAGGGGGAGGGGGGGGGGGTGTCTATTTTTTATAATGTCGTGTGTACAATGTAAATATGCATTTATTTAGTAATGACGTAGCTGTGACGGGTATCTCGCCTAGCATTTAGATTGATCGTCGTCATCATCATCAAAGTCCTCCGCCCCTACCAGGGTACAGACCATGAACAAATACTTTCCACTTATCCCTGTCCTTCGCCAGCCTCTGAAGGTCCATCCTGGTATTTCTGTTTCTCTTCATGTCATTTTCAACACTCCTTCAACTGTTGCATCATTTGTTGGTTTGTGGATTTGAATGATATTCATGTTCACTCTCTTCTTCCTTGTTGTGAATGATGCCATGATTATTTCTGAGCTGTGCTTTTCCCAACCTCTGAGTGTCTTAAATGCTTTTTTGCTCACACTGATTCCGACCCTTTCTGTATGTATTTATTTTTGTAATCCACTATCTTCATTTCCAGAATAGAGAATAAGTTCTGTCCTAAGACATTTCTGTCCGGATTGTATCCAGTGGGTTTAGCTGATCCCAAGTAGATTCTTGTGTAACTTGTTCCTCTGCATTTCTTTGATTACCTGTGCAGTTCGTTCGGCTTCGTACATGTTGCGATCATTCCATGCGTCAATTTGAAGAGACTTGTTTTTATGGAGGAGGAGTCTGGCCAGAGGGGTCCTTTTGATTTTACCCACTGTCCATCATTCAAACACTAAAAAAAGGATTTGAAAGATTTGTGTCTGTTCGTGTTTCTGTAACCAATATGATTTTTACAAGGTACGGTAGTTAAGCTTACGCCCAACACAGGGTCACTTTGGGAGAATTCTTTGCAACACCCTTACCCACACGGTGGAGATTGATCAGGGATAAAAAATATAAAAAAGGCTGCCAGACTTCACACCTTTATGTTTCCATCTATATCCATGGTCATCTCATTTCGTGAAGGCCATTGACCACATTTAACACTGTACAACTGACTTTGCTGTACATTATGACACTGTACAATACACTGCAGTACAATACAACACATACAATACACAAGATGTGTTGTGGTTGTACTGTTTTTGTAAATTATGATGTGAATTTAAGTAATAGTATTAAAGACAAACAGTGAGGCAAGGGCACGTCGGAAGTGAATGTAATGACACAAGATAAAATGAAAGCCCCATAGGAACAAAGATGGGACAAACCCAAGGAATAGACAGAAAAAAATCCTGACCACCATGGGGATCGAACCCGCGACCTCTGCGTCGGCACCCATCGCCTCGCCATGAAAAGTATTGATAGCTTGACCTTATTGTAATTTGAAAGACTACACCTCTCTCTCTCTCTCTCTCTCTCTCTCTCTCTCTCTCTCTCTCTCTCCCTCCCTCCCTCCCTCCCTCCCTCCCTCCCTCTCTCTCTCTCTCTGTCTGTCTGTCTGTTTGTCTGTCTCTCTCTCTGTCTCTCTCTGTCTCTGTCTCTGTCTCTGTCTCTCTCTCTCTCTCTCTCTCTCTCTCTCTCTCTCTCTCTCTCTCTCTCTCTCTCTCTCTCTCTCTCTCTCTCTCTCTCTCTCTCTCTCTCTCTCTCTCTCTCTCTCTCTCTCTCTCTCTCTTCTATCTTTCTATCTTTCTATCTATCTATCTATCTATCTATCTTTCTTTCTATCTATCTATCTATCTCTCTCTCTCTCTCTCTCTCTCTCTCTCTCTCTCTCTCTCTCTCTCTCTCTCTCTCTCTCTCTCTCTCTCTCTCTCTCTCTCTCTCTCTCTCTCTCTCTCTCTCTCTCTCTCTCTCTCTCTCTCTCTCTCACTCTCACTCTCACTCTCACTCTCACTTTCACTCACACACTCTCTCTGTGTATATATGTGCATCTGTGTGTGTGTGGGAGAGAGAGAGTTTATGGCATCAACCCAGCTGTTTCGGTGGCCTCGATAAAGATCGAGAGATTGTGTACCTGCATGACGATTGGGAAGACAGGCTGAGTGTCAGTGATTTTTTGTTATGTCATCATTTTGAATGCAATCTGAATCACCTTTTCAAGTTACATTCAAATTCATCTGATGATACAGTTCAAAATATGTGCACATGTAGTTAGAAATGGACTAATAGGGGTTTATAAGGAAAAATCGATGAGAACGAAAAAGCATGTACTTGCGTGAAGCGTGCACTTAGGCGGCCACTACTGTATAAAGAGTTTATTTTCAAGGTGAGATATGCGCCAATTTTACATATTTTAGTTTATATCATCAAATTACTGTATAGTTTACAGCTCAATCCATCTGTTTCAATGACAGTCCATTACTTTACCATCACTCAGGCGAAGCCTGTTTGACCAGATCTCTCATACAATCTTGCAAAAATTCCTTCTGTTCATTCATGGCAGCTTTTTCAGCCTCTGTCACAGTCCTTAATTATCCTGAATTTTGTGCCAAACGTCCTGTCCCTTCCCACATGTTTTGCACTTGTTTTAAATACCCAAAAGCTATAGCCAAACATCTTCTCATCATGTTACTCGAGTTTCCTTTATTGTCTATATGTGTTTCAAGGTATTCAAAATATTCCACTGTTTCTATTTTCTCATTGTTTGCATGGATGTTGGTGACCTTTTCACTTTGTCTATATGTAGTATTTTTGCTTTCTTGACATTAAATCTCAACTCACATTTTTCACTGTGTTCTTTTACAGAAAGTATAAGATTTTTTAAACCGTCTGGAGAGTGTGACAGCAGTGCTGTGTCTTCAGTATATCTGAGATCTTTAATGGCCCTTCCTTGTATTTTTAGTTCATTGAAGAGTGCATATCTTTGGTCTTCATCGACCTCACGCTGTATTAATAAAATAATTCTGTATATATATATATATATATATAATATTATGTTGTATAAATCCATTACTTATTACAGCTAATATCCTTCTCATGTCAGACAGAATAAGTTAAATTTTATAATTAATTGTGAGCCATTTAATTAGTGAAATACCTGTTCTATTGGGGGGTGTACTATTGTACGTGTGTACAAATAAACGAATATATGAATGTAAACAGAATTGATTAAATTGGAATAGAGTCAAGCTGATAAAATGATATGCCTTTGGGGGAAAAAGACATTAAAATTAGCCGTTTGACAAAAGTATGTGTAGAAACAATCCCTCAATTATGGTTAGGTGAGTAGTCTATCTCAGCATCAGCAAATCAATACATAACTTACGGGGAGTGAAGATAAAGTCACAGAGCAAAACATTAAAAAGGTAATGGCTTTGATCTATAATATCTATTAGATGATGGACTGCATATATGGCAACACAAAATAAAATTCTTTTAATTTTATTTTTTAGTAAAAAAATCACGTTTTCTACAGTTGTATTGGTACTTTGAATAAAAGATTTTAAAAAAGTAAAATTCCTTCAAGGCCCCTAAAGCCTATAGAGTCGGTGCTTATCCCGGCTTCTATTGCATGAAACGGAACAAGTGACAATAATCACCTCCTGATCAGGATGCTAGTCTGACGCAGGTTTTTACTCCCAAGCTAATGCTTGTACCCATTTGCACCTGGGTAGAGTGGGGAAAATGCGTGTTAAGTATCTTTCCCAAGGAACACAACGTCAGACCTGGCTTTGCTAGGATTCGAACTCGAGACCATGATCCCCAGTCTGGCAGCCTAACCGCTCGGCCATCGACAGTCTTTGAATAACCAAAGAAAATTTGCCTATGCATGTGGCTCCAAACATGAAAAATTAATCTTCTTATTATAATTTTTTCAAGACCATGAAGAAGGGCTCGAGCCATCGTGGTTATCAATGAACATATTACGCTTTTTTTTGTTTGTTTACTTTGTTTCATATCTTTATTTATGATATCAATGAACATGCTATATATTGTATACATTTTTCTTATATTATATATCATAGATCTATTTGCACTTGTCTACAGGGAAGAATGATTGTGTCCGTAAAAGGAAATTTGATTTCTCTTCTGGTGAAATAGACACCAAAGAACAAATTTGCAAAAAGATAGAGGATGACCAACCAGAAAGACCTAAAAGTTTGATATCTGATATGAAAAAAGATGGAAAACATCAAGCATTAGGTAATCAGGAGATGGACTTGGATGATGTTATAAAGGAATTGATGTCTGAAATTAAGATGTGTGAGGAACGTTTACGGAAACTGAAAATGACTAAAATGTATAGAGAAAAGGTAAATTGAACTTTTTGTTCTGCATATCTATCATTTTGATATACATATTAATAAGATTTATAAGTGTGTGTAATTAGAAACGCTTGCCTAAATTTCCATGCTTAGGCCTATCGGTGTAGTAGTTGTATGGTTGTATAATGTAGTAGTGTGACAGATACAAATTTGGTATAACCAGTTAAATATTTTCAACAGAACCATCCTGGAGATCTCGTTAAATCCCAGGTGTCTCTGACGTGACTTAAATAATTAATTACTACTAATAATTAAATTATTTTAAGTAATCTATATCTAGCTCATGAAAAAGAGTTTAAAAACAATGTGAAGCATAACAAGGCAATTACCTAAAAAGGCTTGATCCCTCTTTTAATCTGTAATTTATTACGTTGATATGATGTGTATGCAATTGTGTTTGTGTGACTATCCAATTTGTAAAGTGGATTTGTTTGTTCATTGTTTGAAATGCTAAAAAAAATGTCAACCTGTTTCGAGACATGCTTATACCAAATGAAGATGATGTATGGAAATCAACTGTTTGTCAAGAACAAAGCGATAGAGAGTGGGTAAGGGAAGTAAGAGACAGTATGCATTTGTCGATTCAAACCACTCCTGTCCGGATGGATTCCATTTTGAATGTTCTTTTACTTCTCTCTCCCTCCCTCTTTCTTTACTTCTTCTAAAACTCAAAAACATGAATACGCTCCACAATTAAATCACAATTCTACTACATACATGTTCATGTATGACTCCAAGCATTAATTTTTTTACAGAACAATCTTAAAGAACTTGGGAACCTAATAGAAAAGTGGCGCAGTGTATCACAGCAAGCGCTTGAAGACTTGTTGGAACTTCATCCCTCACCCCAACCATCTATGACAGATCTACTCACACATTTGCAAATAGATTTTGAATTGATTCAATTTAACCAGGAAGATGAAACCTTTGCATAATCATCAAAAATGGGTGTTCTTTGTTGGGTTTTTTTGTTTTTGTTTATTCAATTTACAAAGGGTGCACACGAAATCTGTTCTGTAATAATAAACAAAAATTATTGCATTGATTTAATTCTCCATATATTGATTTGATTACTGTTTGTTTGTTCATTCACATTCGTGTTGTTATTGGAATTCAAGGTCCAATATTGATCTTAGCAAAATTAATCGTGCTGTGAAAGATTGTTGAATATTACAATTGTGATGTTAAAAAAACTGTTATCTTTCTCCTCATTTGTGATAATGCCATCATGTACATGTTTGTGAATACTCATCGTTTGGGAAAAATCATCATGAGTTATCAAGTAGTATGCATCTATACTTATTCCACACACCCACACACTTTTACTACATTTGTAGTAAAGTTCCCTCGTATCCATTACGGCTCATAGAGTCGGAGTGTATTCAGGTTTGTATATCGTGAAGCGGAATGAGTGATAATATTCACCTGGACAGGACCCGAGTCTGATACAGGTTCTTACTCCCAAGCTATTACTTGTAGCCATTTACACCTTGATCGCGTGTGTTAAGTGTCTTTCCCAAGGAACACAACGTCGGACCTAGCTTTGCCAGTCTTCTTACCTGGGACTTCATGATCCCAATTCCGATAGCCTAGCCACTCGGCCACCGATGCCACACATGCAATATGTACATGTATACAATTATTGTTGAAGTGAACAATGTCTGTTCTGTCTCTACAGTCCGTCTGTCGGTGGCGGTTGGTGGATGCTACTGATAGGTCCTCTTTCTTCTCTTTTACATGTCTTTCTTTCATCTTGCTGTTTGCTCTTAATTCACTCTGAGATCATCGCATATTGTGGGTGAATAAATTTCAATGAAACGAAAGTTTGCCTGTCTCTTTTTCTCTCTCTCCCACTGTAAGTCTATCTTTCTCTCTCTCTCTCTCTCTCTCTCTCTCTCTCTCTCTCTCTCTCTCTCTCTCTCTCTCTCTCTCTCTCTCTCTCTCTCTCTCTCTCTCCTCCCTCCCCCCCCTCTCTCTCTCTCTCTCTCTCTCTCTCTCTCTCTCTCTCTGCTCCGACAAAATATATTTCCCCCCACATGTATTCTTTGCTGTTTATATGTTATGTATCGGTATGTATGTGTGTGTGGTATGGATGTATGCATGTAGTATATGTATCTTATCTATGTCTGTGTGTAACACATAAACGCTTTCCTTTTGTTTGAGCAAAATAATGAAATCATATAGCACAATAGTAGGTCTATATATTGGACGTTACAAACTAGTTTATTTTTAACGTTCAACAGAGTTCTTTAGATGGTATTTCGAAGCATATTCCTTTCGGAAGATGCATTTTGATAAAATAATGTATCAGAGCATTAGTCAACTGGGATGAGTGTGTTGAATCGATTGATTTAGCTTTTATCATCAGTACACATAGCAAGGTGATAATTAGACCGACACACGCCCCACACACATATATATATATATATATATATATATATATATATATATATATATATAAAGACAGAAAGAAAGACAGACAGACTAAACACTACTAACAGAAAGAAAAACAGAGACAAACAGACACAAAAAGAGAGGGAGGGGGGGCAGACATAAATTGAGGGGGGGGGGTGTAGTGACATAAATTGAGGGAGAGAAGGGGGTGTATAGTCAGAAATTGAGAGAGATGTGGGAGAGGGAGATATAGTATAGATAGATAGGTAGAGAGGATGGGGGTGCAGACAGAAATTGAGAGAGGAAGGAACGAGAGAGAGAGAGAGAGAGAGAGAGCGGGGGGTGGAGGGGGATAAATCCTGGTATTTCATACATGAAAGAAGGAATCAACTTATCAAGTATTGTCTGGACGAGTGAGCGAGATTGGCAACCGGATATTGTATGTGGGCGTGTAACAATTAAATGGAGGCTCATGGGACAGTCATGAAAGTGTTTCATCGACTCAAGAGACATTATTAGAATAGAAAGAAATAGAAATAGAATCCTCAGCTACTCGTGAAGTGTAACTGATAGACATCTGAAGCTAATAACGTCCTCATCGTATCGTGATATCGTAAGTATTGTTGATGTATTGATCTAGATCTAGATGTAACTCTAGCTATAAATCTAGAATCTAGATAGCTCTGTCTACTGTCAGTGTCGTGTCACGCCACGGTCTCCTTCGCAACCACTAAAACGTCGTCACTGTCGTTTACCGACAGGAGGAGCTCAGTGTTTCAGAGGCACGGTTTCCGCCTCTCAACTTAAAGGCGGTGGGTTCGAGCACTCTCAATGATGGAACCATTTTCTCAATTTTTCAGAGCAAAATTTAGAATCTACCCCCATGTACACATGCACATTGGGGGGGGGGGTTGGTTCGTTCACCTGAAGTGATTTTTTTCGGTTTTGAGGTTTTTGATTTTAGTATGTACATGTGTAACTGTCAAAATACAGAGAGCGTAGTTAACTCGGTTGGTAGCACGCTTTCTTTTCATGGCGAGGCGATGGGTGCCGACGCAGAGGTCGCAGGTTCGATCCTCATGGTGGTCAGGATTTTTTTCTGTCTATTCCTTGTATTTGTCTCATCTTTGTTCCTGTGGGGCTTTCATATTATCTTGTGTCATTACCTTCAATGATATAGGATGACTGTATTTTGACACTCGCCGAGTGGTTAGGCTGCCAGACTGGGGATCTTATTACTGAAGTCTTAAGGTAACAAGTTTAAATCCTAGTAAAGCCAGGTCCGACGTTCTGTTCCTTGGGAAAGACACTTAACACGCATTTTCCCTACTCTACCCAGATGCAAATGCGTAAGTATTAGCTTGGGCGTAAAAATCTATGTCAGACTAGCGGCCTAGTCAAGAAGTGATTATCATTATTGTCATCTGTTCCGATTCACGCTATAGAAACCGGGATAAACTCCGGCTCTATAGGCCTTAAGGGATTTGAAGAAACTTTACTTACATGTGGATGTTGCATGTTTACAATTTTTTTAAAAAGGTGTACATATCTTGGGGTGGTTGGGCGGGTAGGGGTTGTGGATAGATCTAGATTTCTTTTCCGATTGAATCTTGTAAAATATAAATCATTACAGTGGTGTCTGCTAAGAACCATGTCCTCGGGAGACAGAACGGCGGGCTCTTAGGCAGACAGAGTTCTAAGGTGAACTCCAACATGCCTTGTATTTTTGCTTCATTATTCATATATATATATATATTTATGTATTGGCTATTCCTCTTGACCTTACATTTTGGCCAGGCCCCAACAGATTTATAAGCAGTTTCTGTTTGTTATCAAAAGATTTACCTCGTGTAGGCATCATGAGGGTCTGAAAGTGTGCTTGAAATGTTGTTTTGAAAAATATGGTCTTTGCGGGTAGGTAGATCTAGCCTCCAGCGAGCCTAGCAAATGAAAGAAAGTTTATGACTAAGTCGAATAACGAAGCAATTTGTGCAATCACTTCCGTACATGTTGAGAACACTAATAGATGTGATTGGCATCTGTCAGCCAATCAGAAAAGAGGAAAGTTTCACAAATGCAAGACGGCCTGAGAAAACTCACAAAAATAAGAAGGCTGTCCTTACCCTGCCAGTCATCTATCTTTGATGTTGCAATGTGAGCGCGTAACTGCCTTGCCTGCACATCTTGGCATGCGACTGTTATGTAATCTTCATTCATCTGTCATGCCCGAGGCGCCAAGGCATGGTCACAGGGGGCCAATAAAAGGTGGACAGGACGAGTGGGGAGATTACCTCATGTCTATCATTCGGCGTCTGGCTCACCCATGTGACGTATTTATAACACCTACTATAACTGTCTGTACCGATGCATTAGACTTCCCACTCATCTTTCTATGATTCACTCGCAACATACCACATCTTATCGGTAATTATTAGCATTAAATTGAGTGTGGATCTAAAAAAATGATTGTCAGCTCACAATCATACTGGGTTCTAAAGGCCGCCACTCACTATGCAGATATCCATCTCAAGATCATCTCACGGCCATCTCAAGATACTCTCAAGATCGCCCCAAGACCCCATTCGTGAGCGATCTCATTTGTGCCCACACACTACCCACTACACAGACCAAGACATGGCTCCCACCCAGAGGGAAGTTGCTAGCCAGTATAGTTTTAGGTGTTTATCTAAAGAAGAAAGGGCGAAAAGAAATCATGATGCAAGCAATGGCTTCTTTCAGCGGGACAAGTTCACTCACACGCACCTTTTAAAAGAACTGACATGGTACTCTGCCGATTATAAAAATTATTTACAAATGGACGAGGATACATATCATCATTTGCTTCAGATAGTTGGTCCCCTGATAGAGAAACAGGACACAAAGAATGAATAATGATAGGTCAAGTGATTTTTACCCGCCACTTCAACGCTGCTATTAATAGATATGCTAGAATCTTCTTCTCGCAACTTGCTTAGATTTAGTCTAGAGCTCTGCCCCCCCCCTTTTTTCTCTGTCTCTGTCTGCTTCTCTCTCTCTCTCTCTCTCCCTCCCTCCTCCCTCCCTCCCTCCCTCCCTCCCTCTCTCTCTCTTTCGCTCTCCCCCTCTCTCTCTCCCTCTCTCTCTCTCTCTCTCTCTCTCTCCCTCCTCTCCTCTCTCTCTCCCCCCCCCCCCCCCCCTCTCTCTCTCTCTCTCTCTCTCGCTACCTCTAGGTAGCGCACACAAGGACAATTTATTAACATTATTACAGATAATGTTTGAGAGCACTGTTTGGTATCAAGTCGCATTAGAATTTGACGCTCATGAAGATTTTGAAGTCAGATTTACAAATTTTGACTTTGGCATCCCTTTATTTTAGGCGTCGAGTACCCCGGTTTGGGATCCGACAGATAAATTTCAGGCTCGTTCTGAATTCAAGCGATCTCACCGTTTGTTGAGATTTTTATCTCATCATCTGCATTTTGGTCTGTTCGCGGTCTCAAGACCATCTCGAGGCCGGCTTTGAGATGGATATTTGCGTAGTGAGTGGCGGCCTTAAGGTGGATTGGGCTGTACTACTACTAGCGGGGTCTTAAGGAGATAGTTTTATGTAAGAAAAATTCTGTTGCACGGAAATAGCGAGCTCTTAGACGGACCAGGTTCTCAGGTGGCGGGTTCTTAGGCCACACCACTGTACTGACAACAAGTACAATTTTCTTTCTTTCTTTCTTTATCAGTTCCCATTCTACCTTTCGGTGTATGGGTTCAGATGCCCGAGATGATCTTTCTCCAGGATGCCCTGTCCTGGCATTTTCTGTTTCCTTCCAAAAAAGTTACATTTCTATTCTTCAATACCTCTTTTATATCTCCTACCTTTCCTAAATGGTTATATATTGCACTTGCCTTTTTGATTCTCTGGCTGATTTCTTCTCTTAGTTTTCCCTCTGAGTTAATCATTACTCCTAGGTAATTGTAGCTTTGAACTTGTTCTAAATACTCCCTGCCCAATTTAAGATTTTGTATTTTAGCTTCCCTAGCTACTAGCAGTGTTTTTGTTTTCTTTGCATTTACTCTCATTCCTCTTTTATTTAGTTCATTGTTCATAATGTTGATATTCGACTGAAGGTCACTTTCTGATTTTCCAAACAGAACTAAATCATCGGCAAATGAAAGCATTGATACATTTACTTGTTTGAGCTTCCACATACCTACATCCATTTTCTTCATTTTTGAGGGTGCCTTTGCGACTGAATCCATAAATGTGATAAACAAAAGAGGACTTAAGATACAACCCTGTTTTACTCCTATACCTACATCAAATTCTGCAGATATATTTTCAGCTATTCTCACTGCACATGTTGGTTTATTGTAAAAACTTTTAATGGCCTCTTTTAAAAATGTTTTACTCTACATCGTGTTCTTTTAAGGAATGCCATAGTTCGTCCCTCCTCACAGTGTCAAATGCCTTTTCTAAGTCAATAAAACACAGGTGCAAGTCAATGTTTCTCTCAAGGAATTTTTCTATTATTTGTCTAGTTGTAAATATGTGGTCTTGTACACTTCTTCCTGGTCTAAATCCACTCTGGTGTTCTTCAATCTGATCCTCTCCTTTTTCCTTAGTCTCATTTCCAGTACTTTTCCTGGTACGCTAAGTAGTAATATCCCTCTATAGTTTGAGCATTCCATAGTTGATCCTTTTTTATGTATTGGTACTACCGTTCCCTTTTTCAGTCGTCTGGCACCTGTTTGGACTTCCATGCTTATGGACATATTGCATGTAGTAGTTTGTCTGCTCTCTCTCTTGGTTTTGAATCATTTCTGGATAAACTTGATCTGCTCCTGGGGCTTTGCTTAATTTCACTTTTCTTATAGCTGTTTGGATTTCTTCCATTGATATATCTACATCTTCAGCTGTCTCCTCTGGATTACTTGATACTCTTACTAATAAATCTTTACTCCTTGTTTCATACGTTCTGGAGGATTATGTAATTGTTCAAAATACTTTCTCCATGTTTCCATTATTTCACTATCTTCTTTCATTATTTCTCCTTTGACATTCTTAGTTGCTTTCTCCATGTTTCCATTATTTTACTATCTTCTTTCATTATTTCTCTTTTGACATTCTTAATTTGTCGTATTGGGTATGCTTTAGTCTTTCTCATGCTCTTCATTGCCCCCCAGAACAGCTTTTGATTTCCTTGATAGCTTTCTTGGAGTCTTTGTCCAAACTCTTCCCACTGTTCCTGTTTTACTTTCCTCACTTCCTCTTTGGCGATAGTTCTTTTACTCATGTAATCTACCCTATCCTCTGGTCTCTTTGTTTGCAAGTATTTCTTCCAGGCATCCTTCTTTTCTTTGATCTTAGTCTTGACATTCTCATTCCACCATGCTGTTCTTTTCCTATCTCCTTTAATTTGTTTCCTTCCACAGACCTCTTCAGTACAACTCAGGAGTGTTTCTTTATACATCTGCCACTTTTCTTATATTGTGCTATCATTCAGACCCATCTGTCTCTCACTGATAAATCTTTTTATCCTAAATTGAAATACCTATTTCACTACTGGTTTATTTAGTTCCTCTATTTTGAGTTTAGTAGCTTTCTTCTCTTTCCTTTTCTGTTTATTTTCTTCAGTCAGTAATCTCATTTTGGCAATCACTAAGTGATGATCACTTAATATTTCTGTTCCTCTGTTTACTCTTGCATCCAATCTACTGTAAAAAGGGAGCTGCTAACTATTATGTAATCTATCATTGACTTTTCACACCTGTCCTCATTTACTCTTGTATATTTGTGGATATCTTTATGAGGAAAAAAGGTGTTGGCTATTTTCATGTTATTCTTTAGGCAAAAATCTATGAGTCTCTCTCCATTTGGAGTTGTTGTCTCTCTTCTTTACCTATTACTCCTCCTGACGTTTCTACATTGTTGCCTACTCTAGCGTTAGTTCCTGTTTGGATTTAAGATTCTCTGCAGCTATTTGTAAATCATTTTCGAGATATCTTTTTCTTCTTTAGTGGCCACTACGTTTGGCTATTACAGCTATTAATAATTTAATTTCTCTTCCTTTTTGTTTAATATTTACCTGTAATAGCTATGGGCTTATATATTTCCAACTTTCTAGTAGCTTTTCATGCCTTTTATGCACTAGGAGGCCTACTCCTGCTCTAGCTCTATCTTTGACATCTACTCCTGAGAAGATTAAAATAGGATTTGGTCCTACATTTTCTATTCCTTGTCCTTTTTTCTTTGTTTCTGTAATGGTCAAAATATCTACTTTGAATTTGTCCATTTCTTCAACTAATTCTAACTCTTTTCCATTTATTGCCCTAACGTTCCATGTTCCAAAAATCACAGTCCGTGTTCGTTTCCAAGTTGTTTTCGATAAGCAGGGGGATTAGCCCACTGTACCCTAGGTAGGTGGTGGGGCTACCACCTTGTGGCCCCCTACCAGGCCTTGTTATTTTCTAACAGGGTTAACTCCCTTAGCCTTTAGTCATTCGAGACCAGCCTGCAAGGCAGCAGGTTGTTATTTTTTGTCAGGGTTAACTCCCTTAGCCTTCTGTCATGCAAGACCGACATGCGAGGCAGCAGGTTGTTTTCTGCCAGGGTTAACTCCCTTAGCCTTTGGTCAGCCAAGACCGACCTGCAAGGCAGCAGGAGACTCGTGGAGGGCGGGATCATCTACTCCCTGTACATGTGCTTACCTGTCCACTGCCCGAAAGTACAATTTTGACCCACAATATTTTACAATCCACATCTTTAAATAGTCTCCTTCAACATTTTTCTGACGGACACTTCAAATAAAAGTAAAGTCTTCTGAATAAGCCGAGTTACTCACATTTATGATTTATATTTATTATAAAAAACAAAATAAAACCACATTCACATTGACAATCACCAAAATTCAACAAAAATCCTTTTCCACACAACCATTCAATGAACGTTTTCTTATCACGGAATAATTTGCATATATGTCGGAAACATTTGCATACAACTTGATGAAAAACATGCTAGGTACCAATCTAATGGATTTTTTCTTCCTGTGGCGCCATAAAAAGAAATAGATCTGGTTCTGGGATAATATTAATCGCAACATTTCTAAATAAATCAACACTTTCTCACAAAACTAGCTCTATTTTGTCAATGAACTTGTGTGGTATACCAAATTTTTGGAAAATTTTTATGACTTTGGCCTCAGGATGACCCCAAAATCATCCTAACGGAGACCTCTTGGGCTGTAGAATAATACATCCTCTATCCTTATATCTCTATCCTTATATAGACCAAAAGTAGTGCCAACAGTCGGGTTCGGTAAACAGCAGTGTTACCCTAGGTCTATTAAATTAAATCTATAGTGCAGATGTATCTGGAATTGATCTCTAAATCTATCATGTATCACTGCATATAGGACGCAACTTTTTGACTAAAATTATAAGTGCAAAGTCTACCTGCGTCTTATCTGTGGTGTACATAAACATGCTGTGTTTGTTTCCTTCCAAAAATAAATAAATTACTTTACCGTACATCATCGCGCATCGGATGCCTTTTCTTTTGCTAACGGTGGTGACTAGTAGTGGTACGTTCCCACTATGTACACATCTTCGCATCACGATACATGTGACTGTAGTGTACTACTAAGACGCAATAAATATGAGGAAGAGATAAATAATATCAATGGAGGTTCAATTTGGCCCTGTGATTCCGCGACCAATTATAGATTGCTACGGTGAGCAGTGTGTCGCTGTGTGTGAGTGTGTGACCGTAGAAGAAAGAAATAATAAATCTATAATCGGGGGGGGGTGAGGGGAGGGAAGGAGGTTTGAGGTGGTAGTGAAGCTAAGGGCGGACGGAAGGAAAAAAACGACTGTTACTGTAGTGTATGCCTAGATCTAGTTTTGCTCACTTGTGGTATGAGTATGAGATATGAAATACGCTGACCACCTCATTAGTCTAAATTTACTGTTACTGTAGTGTATGCCTAGATCTAGTTTTGCTCACTTGTGGTATGAGTATGAGATATAAAATACGCTGACCACCTCATTAGTCTAAATTTTAAATTTGAACTCTCTCAGTAGAGATAAAAAGCATGCAATGATGTGAATAGCTTATAGATTTGCATTGTATAACAGTTATTTGCATTATTATATGACAAGCTCATGAAAATCAGCCACATGTCTCTCACAGGCCTAGCTTGCCACTGGTGTGTGTGTGTGTATATATATATATGTAAATTTCCATTGACAACAAAGGATTCTACTAATGCCACATAAAACACTTAGCTTTTTTGTCTTCTTTCAGATTTTGTTGTCATGTCAGGACACGGATTTAAACCACCTCCTCTAAATTTGTCACTCCAATCATTTAACAAAAATACATTGAGAAAAACAGAGACCACAGTCACCCATTCTGATGGTTCTAGAATTGTAGAGGGATTTGATCAAGAGGGAAAACCTTACAGACGACCCTCAGAAACAGATATTGCTTGTCATGGATTTGTTTTGGATACTGCAGAGGATCTTCAAGTGGCGGAAGTCTTGCCAGGATTAATAATGGGTATTGATTTTCAAAATTTTCTTTCAATCAATTATGATTAGGATGAGTGCCATATTCAGATCTTGTACAACAGTTGGTCAAGTAGTTTAGTTGGCATATTATATTTATATTTAGAATGAGAACTGATTTCATTACCCATTATCTAGCAATGTGTGAGAATGCTATATCCTGGTCCACACCATGACGGTGATTGCCAGCAATACTAAAATCCACTTTTGACTAATGCATCTTTTCCACAATAATAATTTTATAGATGCTGTACTCTACATGACAAAAAAATTAGTGTAAATAATACCCATTCCCTTATCCATAAGTTTTTCACTCAACAATCTGTAAACATGAATATAAATTCTTTTGGCCATTACTGATAAACAAGCTTTTTGCTTCAAATCTAGCCCTTCAGCGTATGACACCTGACCTGCTTTGTTTATCAGGCCCTTGACCACTAGCCCATTCTCCCTTTTCGTTTAAATTATTTATGTCTCATTCAAATACCTTTTATGTCAAATATTGATTGATTTTCCTGTTGTGTTGGAAAACTTGGGTTCAGCTATAAGCTTTCAGTTTCAGTAGGAATGTATGTCTGAAAAAAAATATTTTTGCAATAATCTTAAAACTGTAAAATTAAAATTTGTCCTACAGTATACACCCAAAATACTTAATCCGAAATTCATCTGACTTGATATTTCTTTTTGGTTTTAAGCGTTTTTCTAGGATCAGAAATCAATGTCAATAAAAGTGATAGTAACAAATGTGTGTGTGTAGTATCTTAGCCAACAGGGCATGAATGGGAATCAACATGTCTGCTTATACTACATGCATCCTAGCTATCCACATATCAAATTTTCCTAAGCAGGTAAAAAAGATTGTAGTAACGAGAACGAAGCAGTGGGGGGGCGGGGTATGGTGAAGATACACCATGTCGATTGACTGTGCCATCGCTAACTAAAAAACGGAAAGAGATATTGGGATGGGTGGCAGGAGTAGGGCACGGTGGCCTGGTGAAAATTTATTGATTGTGTGATTGAGTGGTCCATTGCTAACATTACACACACACTCAGAGATACAGGCACCAGTCCCTGGTGTCCAGGCAACCACCGAACATATTGCTCTTCTAGCATAATGGTACAGTAGTTACTGCCTAAATACACACGGCCTAATGTCTGTTTCTTCTAAATGCCTGCAATCTCAGCGAAACCAATTTGTTTCTGTATAAATTGCTCCTCAAAATGCCTGTCTCAAAGACAGGTGCTTACCCTAAATACCCAGTCTCAACGGCAACTGCAGGTATAATCTTCTCCAAATTATCATAAAGTATGATTTTCCCTTTTGTTCATATCGATTTAACTTATGTATAGGTGTGATAAACATAATGTGCTGAGTTTAAATATCTAGTTTTTTCCCCGACGCTTCCAATTGCCATGGAAACGGCAGTAATCTTGGAGTTTGCCCCAAAATTTTGAAAAGATTGAATATTGATAGGCTTCCACATTTTTTTGACAAATTTCTCTCAAACTTTGCACACACCTTATTCGATACAATATCTTAAATTGATCAGATCTGATTTTGGTTTTATTAGTAATTAATAATAAAAAATTTTTTTGTAAAGTAGCGTATGACTGAGAACAATGCAAAAATATTAAACAAAAAATTAAAATTTCATGAAACTATAATAAAGACACATTAAAAAAAGTATCTGATCAAATTTTTTTTGTTTTCACCCTCTCATCATTCAAATCAAATTTCATGAAAATACGTTGAGATATAAAAAAAGGAGATAGAAAATAATGAACAAAAAACTAAATTTTGAGAAAATCTTATTTTTTCTCTGTTTATCTGTTATTTGAATCTTTTTTCCCCCTCATAAACCTAAGAAAAGAGAAGGATAATACTTTGAAATGTTATAAAACCTTAAGAAGCTCTCAACTATTTCTTATCGACACTTTCAACAGCCCCAGCTCCTTTTTACTCATGTTGGGATGGTACCTTTTGACAACAGGTGTGCGGAATGTGTTACATATTTTATGGGCGATCTAAGGCAACATCCTGAAGTGATTTGTTTTGCTTTTGAGTCTAGGTTTTTGCTTTTAGTATGTACATGAGTAACTGTCAAAATACAGTTATCCTATATCATTGAAAAGTTTGTAGCGGCTTTGGTTGCCATAGAAACGGCTGCCATCTTGGATTTTGACCCAATTTTCAAAATCTATGTCCTCCCTTAGCCGTAGTTATGAATAAAATCACTCAAAACCTCTGCAGATCGACTTTTCCATTCAATATCTAAAGAGTGAAGTCGGGTTTTTTATATATTTTGTATAGTTTTTTTAATGAATATTTGAAAATACTATATATCATGGATGTACAAAAACAGCATTTTTTATTACAAATTTTTTTTTATCAAAAAGTTTAAAATAGATATAAAAAAAACAACCTGATGTCATTCTATTAACATTGACAAGAGGAACCTTTCTTTCTTTATCAGCTCCCATTATACCTTCCGGTGTATGGGTTTTAGATGCCTGAAATGATCTTTCTCCAGGCTGCCCTGTCCTGACAGTTTCTGTTTCCTTCCGTGAAAGTTAAATTTCTTTGCTTTAATGCCTCTTTTTATATCTTCTTCCCACTTTCTCCAAGGTCTGCCTTTTGGTCTTTTACCTTGAGTTTTAGCACTGTATACTGATTTTGCTATTCTATTGTCATTCATTCTGTTAACATGCCCAGACCATCTCAGTTGATTCATTCCTATCTTAGTTTTTATGCTATCTGCTTTAGTTTGATCTCTTATCGTTGTGTTTCTGATTTTGTTTCTTTTAGTTTTCCCTACTACTCTTCTTACATATTTCATTTCGGCTGCCTGCACTCTACTGTATTCCCTATTGTCTAAGGTCCAGTTTTCACTGCCATAGAGGAGAGTAGGACAATTAACTGTGTTGTATACTGCCATTTTGGTTTTTGTTGACAATTCTTGTTTACCTACAAATGCCTTTCCTAGTTGATTATATATTGCACTTGTCTTTTGGATTCTCTGGCTGATTTCTTCTCTTAGTTTTCCCTCTGAGTTAATCGTTACTCCTAACTAATTGTAGCTTTGAACTTGTTTTAAATTTCCTCTGCCTAATTTAAGATTTTGTGTTTTAGCTTCCCTAGTTAGTAGCATTATTTTGGTTTTCTTTGCATTTACTCTCATTCCTCTTTTATTTAATTCATGATATTTGACTGAGGTCCCTTTCTGATTTTCCAAACAGAACTAAATCATCAGCAAATGAAAGCATTGATACATTTACTGGTTTGAGCTTCCACTCATTTTCTTCGTGTTTGAGGATGCTTTTGTGACTGAATCCATAAATGTGATAAACAAAACAGGACTTAGGATACAACCCTGTCTTACTCCTATATCTACATCAAATTCTTCAGATACATTTCCAGCTACTCTCACTGCACATGTTGGTTTACTGTAAAAACTTTTAATGACTTCTATTAAATTTTGCTCTACGTTGTGTTCTTTTAAGGAATGTCATAGTTTGTCCCTCCTCACAGTGTCAAATGCCTTTTCTAAGTCAATAAAACACAGGTGCAAGTCAGTGTTTCTCTCAACGAATTTTTCTATTATTTGTCTCATTGTAAATATGTGGTCTTGTACACTTCTTCCTGGTCTAAATCCACTCTGGTGTTCTTCAATCTGATCCTCTACTCTTTTCCTTAGTCTCATTTCCAAAATCCTGGCATACATTTTTCCTGGTACGCTAAGTAGTGATATCCCTCTATAGTTTGAGCATTCCATGGTTGATCCTTTCTTATGTATTAATACTACCGTTCCTTTTTTCCAGTCGTCTGGCACCTGTTTGGATTTCCATGCTTGTTGGCATTTTGCATGTAGTAGTTTGTCTGCCTCTCTCCCTTGGTTTTGAATCATTTCTGGATAAACTTGATCTGCTCCTGGGGCTTTTGCTTATTTCACTTTCCTTATAGCTGTTTGAAGTTCTTCCATTGAGATATCTACATCTTCAGCTATCTCATCTCCATTACTTGTTACTCTTAATAATTGATCTGTACTCCTTGTTTCATATGTTCTCGAGGGATTATGTAATTGTTGAAAATACTTTCTCCACGTTTCCATGATTTCGCTGTCTCCTTTCATTATTTCTCCTTTGGCGTTCTTAATTTGTCGTATTGGGCATATTTTGGTCTTTCTCATGCTCTTCATTGCTCCCCAGAACAGCTTTCTTGATAGTCTTTGTCCAAACTCTTCCCACTGTTCCTGTTTTGCTTTCCTAATTTCCTCTTTGGCGATAGTTCTTTTACTCACCTAATCTATCCTATCCTCTGGTCTCTTTGTTTGCAAATATTTCTTCCATGCATCTTTCCTTTCTTTGATCTTAGTCTTGACATTCTCATTCCACCATGCTGTCCTTTTCCCATCTCCTTTAATTTGTTTCCTGCCACAGACCTCTTCAGTACAACTGAGGAGTGTTTCTTTATATATTTGCCACTTTTCTTCTAATGTGCTTTCCTTCAGATCCATCTGCCTTTCACTGATAGATCTTTTATCCTGGATTGGTACATCTGTTTTACTATTGGTTTATTTAGTTCTTCTATTTTAAGTTTAGTAGCTTTCTTCTCTTTCCTTTTCTGTTTGTTTTCTTCAGTTAATAATCTCATTTTGGCTATCACTAGGTGATGTTCACTAAATATTTCAGCCCCTCTGCTTACTCTAGCATCCACTGTACTGTAAAAAGGGAGCTGCTAACTATTATGTAGTCTATGATTGACTTTTCACATCTGTCTTCATTTACTCTTGTATATTTGTGGGTATCTTTATGAGGAAAAATGTGTTAGCTATTTTCATGGTATTCTTTAGGCAAAAATCTATTAGTCTCTCTCCATTTGTAGAAGTTGATGTCTCTCCTTCTTTACCTATTACTCCTCCTGGTGTTTTTCTACATTGTTGCCTACTCTAGTGTTTAAATCTCCTAAAAGCACTAATTCCTGTTTGGGTTTGAGATTCTCTGCAGCTATTTGTAAATCATTTTTCGAAGATATCTTTTTCTTCTTTGGGGCATCTTCGTTTGGTCCATAAGCCATTAATAATTTAATTTCTCTTCCTTTTGGTTTAATATTTACCTCTAATAGCTGTGGGCTTACAAATTTCCAACTTTCTAGTAGCATTTCTTGCCTTTTATGCATTAGGAGGCCTACTCCTGCTCTAGCTCTATCTTTGACATCTACCCCTGAGGAGATTAAAGTATGATTTGGTCCTACATTTTCTAGTCCTTGTCCTTTTTCTTTGTTTCTGTAATAGCCAAAATGTCTACTTTGAATATGTCCATTTCTTCAGCTAATTCTAACTCCTTTCCATTAATTGCCCTAACATTCCATGTTCCAAAAATCACGGTCCGTGTTCTTTTCCAAAGTCGTCTTCGAAAGTTCAAGCCGGGTATATCATTGTATGTATTACTTTGAATCAGGTTGTTTTGGATAAGTAGGGGATGAGCCCACTGTACCCTAAGTAGATGGTGGGGCTGCCACCTTGAGGCCCCCTACCAGGCCTTTGTTATTTTCTGCCAGGGTTAACTTCCTTAGCTTTTAGTCATTCAAGACTAGCCTGCAAGGCAGCAGGTTGTTATTTTCTATCAGGGTTAACTCCCTTAGCCTTTGGTCAGTCAAGATCGGCCTGCAAGGCAGCAGGTTGTTTTCTTTCAGGGTTAACTCCCTTAGCCTTTGGTCAGCCAAGACCTGCCTGCAAGGCAGCAGGAGACTCGTGGAGGCGGGATCATCTACTCCCCGTACAGGTGCTTACCTGTCCACTGCCTGGAATATAATACAAATTGTTTAGTAAATGGCGGAGGAAATAGAGTTTTTCTGTGAAAAAACTACAATTTTTCGAGAAAAATGCAAGTAAAAAAACCAAAAGACAATAACATAAAACAAACGCTTCAGACGGATTTCCCTTGTTGAAGCAGCCCCCTTACTCTTTTGACAGTCTTTGGCATTGTTACAAATGTAAAGAGGATTATAAATCTAGGTTTAGATGTGCACTGTTGTGAAAACAGACGTCAAAATGACCAGTTATTTGTTTTTTCCTCTATACCCTATGCTTGTGCGCGTGTTTACATACACACTGATGCGCAGCGCCTCTCAGATCACACAGCGATGGGCCAAAGCGATGATTAGTGTCGGCAGAAATCAGGTGACCTCGGTGTTGCCACATTTGGCGAACCGCCAATATATGGGTTTTACTGCCATCCTCTCAGTCGGTGTTAGGGTAATTTACGTCAATATTTTGATTGTTTTTACTTACCCTCGCCTACAAAATATTTTGGAAAAAACAAATTATACGTCACATGGACATTTTTCTGCCATGAACTTGTAGATAAACAATCGTTCTACCCGAATATGCAAAGAACAGAAAATCAACCTTTTGGTCCCAAACTTGCCAGTCCAGGTGCAACCCCACCCCTCCCCCTTAAGGCCTTTGAACAATAAGAATCAGCCTTGCCCTCGCAACCTTACTCTCTCAGCCATGTGTGTGTACTATGTGTCACCCATTTTTAGGGTCAATAATGGAAAGGTTTGAAATTGCATCACAGGTGGAAAAAAGTTCTTTACGGATGTCGACCATGTCTTTTTACACTGATGATATTATATAGTAAAAATTTGGTCAGCAGATGGAGCGTGTGTTTATACCAGAGCGTGCTTTTATTATGTAGCATGATTTTACTTAGCGGCTACTGTATATACTCTTACACAAAATAAACTTGTAGTAATAACATTTCTGTCTGATTTTTTTTATCCTCCAATGACTGAAGGTTCACAGGATGTTGCACACAGTTTGGAGACCCTGGAACACTATAAAGTGACTCACATCCTCAATGTTGCATGTGGAGTAGCGAATTTATTCTCAGATCGCATCACGTATCAGACCCAGGAATTCCGTGATCTTCCTGATTTTCCCATTTTCTATGGATTTGAGAAGGCTATTGGTTTTATCAAAGAGGCAAGAGAATCATCAGGATGCGTACTAGTCCACTGTAATGCTGGTATTTCCCGATCTGCGGCTGTAGTTATGGCCTATCTCATCAAAATGGAAGGGATGACTGTGAATAAATCATTTTCATACCTCCGTTCAAAGAGGCTTCTGACTTGTCCCAACCCTGGTTTCATGATCCAGCTTGAGAGTTATTATCAATCACTTTATCCTAATTCAGAGCACTAACTGCCAAATTGTGTACATCTGAAGTGTATCATATAAAATATAAGTATTTTCATCAAACAGATCTCATGTAATAATATATATATATATATATATATATGTATATATATATATATATGTATGTATATATATATTTATATATATTTTATTAATGCATGTTTATATTGTTACTTCAAAAGTTTAAATTAAGATGGTATATTTTATTGGATTGTAAAGCAATAATATTATTATTATTTTTAAATTCTTGTTCCTTTTCCGAGTATTTATCATAACTTAAACAACGAGCAGATTGAAACAAAAACAACAATCTTCAAAATATAGTATTTTAAAGTATTGCAGTCTAAAAGTGTAAGTCATACACTGAAGCTTTTGATAGCTTTTGAATTTTTTGTTTTGTTATGAATTTGCAGCTGTCAAAATAGGTCGCTAAAACATTCACTTATTTGAAGGATAAAAAAAAAATTCTCCTTTGCATCATGGTTTTAGATAAGTATCTTCTGAATTACTTCTTTTTTTAGTTGAAGAGACCATATCATGTGATCTATGAATTGATAAATGAGCGAATTAGCCTGCCACTGATACAAAGTTTCATGTTATTCAGCTTTATTTTAATATTTAATTCTAGAACACGAAAAGAAATATCAGGGTTTTTAAAAAAAATATTAGAAATAAAAAATATCGAGACAAAAAACAGCTTATCCTAGACATTACTCCACATGGAATTCTTCGGAGACAAATGCCGTCCTTTCAAAGCCATCTTAGATTTAGAAAATAAAGATAAAAATGGATTTATAGTCTGTATCCCTCGTATAAGTACAGTATTACGGACTGTACATCATTCCCCCCCCCTAGCGGGCCAATACATTCAAAGTCCTTCTGAGCTTCCTGAGGTGCATATAGTACAGCAGCCTGTTTGGCACTTTTTACAAATGCTCTGACAAGCTCTTTCTCTTCCTATATCTGAGTACTCATTCATGCCTGAGTCCAACTAAGGAATGTAAAGTGTATTACATCATTATAAACTCTGTCTTGCAGGCTACTGATTTACACTATTTGATCTTTTCATTTGTCGACAAGGTGCAGGTACGGATGATTGAGGCTATTATTTTCTGTAAACACTATTTAAGTCAAATGCCCCTTAAATAGGTGCTCATCTCAGTTGATGGTTAAAGTTAAAACCAGTAGGAACCTCTGGAGAGATGTTCTCAAAAACTGCCTCTTTATTGTATTAGTCATTTGCTTTCATTTGTTTCCTTACTCAAAATGAATGCTATTACACCGTAAGGCTCTTCCTCATATTTTGAACAAGAAGATCTGCATAGTCTTTTATATTTTCTTTTCATTAAATAAATTATACACACATTGCTAATAGTAATAGCAATTTATACCTTCATTGGTTTTTTATTACTACATTTAACAGACCAGGCAACAATTTCTACATGTAAAATGTAATCAAATGAAGGCATTGAAATGTTTGGGGATAAATGCTGAATGATAATTTTGAACATATCAATCCTAAAATCTCATTCTCGTTAAGAATAAAACATTCATGTGACATAAAAACATTTGAAACCGAATAAGACAGAAGAGCTAGTAAGACATAGAAAGGAGTTGCTAACCATAAATGGACATCCTAAAAGTTAGGTCTTTAAAACAAGTCTCACTTAAAATGTCACATTTTTCTTTATTAACACTAGTGAATATGAATTTGCACAAATTGAAAATCTTATCTTTGTTCTAAATCTAAGAATGCATTTCAAAAGTTTTTTCTTGTACAATTTGCCATAGCTTTACTTTTACTGGTTTTAGGACCTTGCATTGTCTTACCATCTTATGTTCATCTTTGGGGTTTGTTCTTTTGTTGTTTCTTTCTTATAATTTTAAACAGAGAAATATTTTCAAAACTGACATGGGAGGAATTTTTAAAATTATTCGCTTGAAGCATCTGTTTTACACAAAATTCAGTCATGTTCACAGCTCTTGTAATTTCCCCCAAATTAGCTATTACAGACTTTATTTATGCATATTCTCTTCACACATAACTAAATATATTGTCTGAAAATGCATTTTTTGTATCTCTATCTTTAAACTGCTCTAACTTTCTATCTTTGTGTCTATGTGTATGTACATATGATTGTATCTGTGTATTTATATGTCTATCTATTTGAGGATGTTTGTGAAATTTGCACAATTACACACATTATATTGCAATCTGTTTGTGTACTTACACTTACATAGCGATTAAATCCTCCACTTTTCTCCCTCTTCTTTACAGTACACACACATACACACATTCATGCTTTTGTGTATTATTTTATGTTGTCACATAAGGTATCGATATTTAATTAAAGTTTATGACCTGACTTGAGATCTCTCTTGACCATTGCAGCTCTTGACATTTTGCAGTACAAATATCTCAGCTCCAAGACAACTAAGGAGTCTGGGTGTACAAATTTGTTCACTTATTGTAGCAATATATACAGATTTATGGATGGCAGAAGATTGCGCAGGTTTTTGTCCCATTGTTATAAACTTCAAAGAAAGACCACAAACTTCAGGCTTGGTGTGTTGGAAAATTGCGCCGGTTTACTGATACTCAGTTTTCTATTTAAGTCGCCGATACTGTCGATTATATTATTCGATCAAGAAACCTCTTCCGTTTGCCAATTATCGGGACTGTTTCATTTTTACTGTTAAAAATGATTCATTTTATTACTTTCAGGTCTCTATTTATACATAATTGTTGACCCCATTCGTGAATTATACTACATGTTTCACCAAAATACTCAAAACTCAAAACAATGCCCGCACTTCTCCAACACACAAAATTGTGTGATATTCGCATTCAGAGATAACAGAGAGAGAAAGAGAAGGAGAGAAGACACAGAGAGAGAGAGAGAGAGAGAGGAGGGGGGAGAGAGAGTGAGCGAGAGAGAGAGACAGAGAGAGTTTGTAGCCGCATGGTTTTGTGAATTCGATTCACTGATAGATTCACTGATAGATAGCGGTTCGAATACACCTCTTACAAAAAAAAAACAGCGCAATTTTCCAACCCCAGCAAGGTGGCATATGTAATGCGTCATATAACGGGATAAAACTGGCATAATTTTCCGTCCCCCAGATTTATACCACAACAGTCAAGAAGTAAGGAACATATTGTTTTAGCTGAGAAAACCAGAATTTCAAATGTTAACACTTTTGGGAAAACTGCACTTTTCACTTCCTTCAGGATCTATCTTGCCCTTGTAAGACCATTTAAATACTACATTTATTAAATCTTAACCTTATGGAAGCTACACCAAAATCAATTGTTCAAATGTTGTTGATTTCAAAAACATTCCTGCAACACAGTAAAAATACAATTAACTTATAGTACGTTATGAGCCTTGCTTTTGGCGGTCATAATTGGAAAATGTACCCTTCTTTCACGTTATTGACCCTTTATTATGATTCTATGTCGGAAGGCATTTTCATTTGACTATGGTTATTTGCATAGAGTTGCAGAATGTCCTATTTTGTTTTCTCAGCTAAACTTGCATATTATAAATGTAATTACTTTTGATATTCGATTCAAAAGCTATGATTATTCCCATAAAAACTATTTAGTCGCATATAAGGTTATCTGAATCTCATTTTTCATAAATCCAGTTTTGAAAAACCTATGAGTAAACTGCTGAGATAATCTAGCATTTTAGGGAGATACCTTTTACGATCAAATCGTCCGGAGGAGAGGTTTACCTTATCTGCTAAACAAAAGAGTTTTTATTGACTAACTGTATTGGTGATCCGTTGACACTATTTCTTTGGGAGGGAGGGAAGGAGGCAAGAATCTGAAAACATTTCAAGCTTGTTATTTTTATTATTTTTTATTTAATTAGATATCTTGTCCCTTATTGTAATTTCTTATGCTATGTTAGTGGCGTCGGTTGCTGAGTGGTTAGGCTGCCGGACTTAGAATCTTGAGGTCCTGGGCTTGTATAGTAGAAAAACTAGTTTCGACGTTGTGTTCCTTGGGAAGGACAGATTAACACGCATTTCCCCCACTCCACCCGGGTGCAAATGGCTACAAGCACTAGCTTGGGAGTAAAAACCTGCGTTAGACTAGCATCCTGTCCACCTGTTCCACTTCACGCTATTTTAAGCGGGATAAGCTCCGGCTCCATGTGTCATAATGGCCTTGAAGGAATTTTACTGTAGTAAGTTAAGAAAGAATTGAATAAGCCTCACCAAATGCATCTTTTGAGAAAATGGAAAAAATTTTTAAACTTTCGCCTGAAACATGTTGTTCATGGAAAAAGACATGTTTTAGCTTATTTTCAGTCCAGTGAAATTAGATTCACTCATTGTTCTCTATAACACCACAAAGGGTGGATGCACTAATCCAGTTAACTTCCTCCCATCCCCATCCCCACCCCACCATAGTTTGTATCACTAGTATCAGTGCAGTGAGTAAGGACTGGATTCTGAAAAGCAAACTTTGGTCAAAGATACTAGAACAATTGTTCTAGTATCTTTGCTTTGGTTCATGATGGAAGTAGCAAGATTTGATATTTAAGCTGTTAATTTTTTGTTTTTATCCCAATTCTTTTCTTATTTAAAGGTTTGTCAATATTACATATAAAGGCTTCTAACTTAAAAACGAGTTAAGACTGTGTTTATTTGTATGTTTATGAATATTTATTTCAGATTTTAAAAAATTAATTCATCATCTAAAATATGATAGGTAATGCCATATTTGAGGAAATAAAAGATATTATCAATATGTACATGTACAAACGTGTATGTATAAAACAACATTTTTTTGTCTTATTCATTTTTCTTTTTATGATTGCAGGAAGTCTCCATTCCCAAATCATCGATGATATCAAATATTATCTGTGGCTGTAATTTGTCTGTAGAATTCTAAATAGTTATTATTCTTATAGGTTGTTAACATGAAGGAAATGAGACTTCAGTTATATACTCAAACTCAAAGCTTATTTAATGACAACCATAATACTCTATGATTTATCTCACTTTTTATTAAGTTAGTTACCACTCAGTGTTATTTTGTGTGGGTAATCCTTTGAATTTGAATATGTATATTGTTTCCATGTTATCTTCTTGTTTATGTGTCCATCCTATTAAAAAAAAAAAAAGAAGGGAGCGCATCTGAAATATGTATTGTTAATTGACATTGATGTTTTATTGCCACTGATTGCTCTATTTTGTGGCCAGATTGTTTGTCTCATGACATATTCATGTATTGTTACCCTCTTCGAATAAATTATTATACAAACCCACTTGCAGTTAAGTGTTTGTTTTCAAATTTTGTAAATCTTCACTAACACTTTCTTGTGTTATAAAATCACAAATGACAGACATTGGCAATTTTTTTGAAGCCGTCCTACTGGGGGAAATTGAGTCCCTTAAATCATTCTCCTTTTTTTCGGTACAGTATATGTAGTAAAGAAAAGTAACATTGCCTCAACAAAATTTGTGCAGCTTTCATGAGAATAATGCACAAAATACACTTCTTACAAATCTACCAATTTAACGTCTTGCAATGTGTACAACGTTGAAGGACTACTCGTTCATTTACAAAATCTGTTTAGGAAAAATACAATTACATTAAAAAACATATCAAAGGCTGAATTACTGAAGAGTTTTAAGCTTGAAGAAAATTTTCATTGGTCACTACACTAGTGTCCATCTTACATCCCACCCCTTGGGAAATTGAAAAAGTGGGATGTTAGCCAAACTGGGAGCTTAGACGGACATGTAAAATCCTTTCCCGCTCTGTAACCGGTCTATTCTTTGCACTTTGAGAGCTGACACCTCCTATCTTTTTGGAATCTACCAGGGTTCACTGATGATGCGAAGATAACATAAGTTTTCTCAATTATGAAGGGCTGACCATTCAGAAAGCTAGTTTTAAGCTTTACTTGAGCCAATGGGTGGGGGAAAACCCATTGAAAATACAGGTAAACACATCTTAAAGGGCATCCCCCATCTGCATGAAGAAAGTCTTTGCACCACAATGTTGGCAGGAGGAACAAAGCAAAATCTGGCCTTTACGCTTCAAGGTTTGTTAGTAAAGAGGAAATACGAAATAGAATTTGAAGGCCTAATAGGTAGAACAGAGACAGTAAAAAGACAGAAAATATTCGGGCAGGACATGTAAAATCCTTTCCCGCTCTGTAACCGGTCTATTCTTTGCACTTTGAGAGCTGACACCTCCTATCTTTTTGGAATCTACCAGGGTTCACTGATGATGCGAAGATAACATAATTTTTCTCAATTATGAAGGGCTGACCATTCAGAAAGCTAGTTTTAAGCTTTACTTGAGCCAATGGGTGGGGAAAAACCCATTGAAAATACAGGTAAACACATCTTAAAGGGCATCCCCATCTGCATGAAGAAAGTCTTTGCACCACAATGTTGGCAGGAGGAACAAAGCAAAATCTGGCCTTTACGCTTCAAGGTTTGTTAGTAAAGAGGAAATACGAAATAGAATTTGAAGGCCTAATAGGTAGAACAGAGACAGTAAAAGACAGAAAATATTTGGGCAGGACCGCCCTTCCTCAGTCATACAGTAAATACAAGACTGCAATAGTGGTCGTGAGTAACACTTATGGTGTCAAAAGATGGCCAGTCATGTGATGAGCCATCACGTAAAGTCCATGAGTAAGCCTCATAACAATAGAAACCAAAAGTATATATGTAATAAAAAATATAAGAAAGTGAAAAATAAAAAAATGAAGTAAAGCCGCTAATGAGCAGAGACAGACAGACAGATGAACAGGGGGAGAGAGAGATAGAGAAAGAGAGGGGGTCGGGGGTCATAGTACTATTGTAATGATGAATTAATGATATTGTTGCTGTTGAGGCCATGAGGGTTGCATGTACACCACATTGGTTGATAAGGCCCTGTTCTGCATGGGATCTGTCACGCTAAGTACCATAGCAATGGTGGACAGCAGTGACTGAGATGCCTAGGATACCCTAATGGTCACTGGAGTTAAAGTGGGAAGGAACAGGTTTGGAGTGACAGTTTCTGATGTTGTTGAGGTGTTGGGTAAAGCGGTCAGCCAATTGAAGGCCAGTTTCCCCAATGTACTTCATAGGACATCGTTTACAAGAAATGGTGTACTGTAAACGATGTTTCTTCTGACACAGGTAAAGCCTGAAGTGACTTTCAGTTCATGGTTGGAGAAGGATATGGAAACCACTTCAACAACATATGGGCAGGTATTACGTCTCCTGCCACACTGGCGAGTGCCTGTGTAGGAAGGAACATGTAACCTGCTGTGGACCAGGAGATTACGAAGATTCCTGTCCCGCCTGTAAACAAAAAGAGGCGGATCAGAGAACACATCTCTTGTGATAGGATCATTTTGTAGGATAGAATAATGTTTTGAAACTAAGTCCTTTATGTGTTTATTGTAAGGACGGAAATAGTTGGCCATCCCACCACAGGTGCTAAGATGGGTGCCAAGTGGCGTCTTGTTCTCGTATTGGCCAAGTGGAGCAGTATACAACACTTCAATTATGCGTAGGCGGCTGTTTTGAAGTCCTAGTCAAGTTTATGAATAAGATAGCTGTTATTGGTAGTCATTGTGAAACAATTAGCAGGACGACGACTCAGATAGAGAGAAAATTTATGTCCAGTCTGTTCCCAAAAGTGGGATGTTTAATTTTAGGGGGCCAATATGTATAGAAATAAATTAAGTTTCTGAGAAAAATGGGATCTTAGACAGACCGGGAAGTTAGGCGGTTACTATTGTATTACTTACTGCATTACAGTAGAGTTTCCCAAGGGGACCTATTACTATTATTGTAAGTGCCTATATGTATGATGTGAGGGTCCAGATTTAAATAAGATTTTACAGAAATGTGGTTGCCCTCTAGCTGGCAACTAGCAACACAGTTTCATTACAGAGGTTTGCATAACACCATATTCAGCAAGAGGAAGAAAAAGTATGTCTTCATATAAAGCCCATTATTATTTTTAGCTTTTCCATGTCAAAAGGATACAGTACATTGTACTAAAATTGTAGTTTTATAGATTTTATGAATGCCATGTCTCTGGCTAAGGATAATTCACTATAGTCACGCTTTTGCTTTCTTTCAAACTAGATATAGCATGTCATCTGTTCTGCTTGGCTACTATATATACATACTAAGTGATAGCACCTTAGCACATGTAGTTGCCAAAGACCTGTGAATAAGCCAACAAATTTATGACTGTCTACATGTATAATTTGTCTGTTTCAGTCCAATGGACGTACTTAACCATGTTAATATTGTTAATGTTAGCTTGTAATATATTATGTATAAATACATGACTGAGCAAGGAATACAGCAATCCAAGTCTGAGAAAAAAAGAAAACAGAGGTCCATTCAGATGTTAAGGTGTTGTATTATTTGTATAGGTAGAGGTTTAATTGTTCTGTAATCTATGGGTTCTCCTTGTGTCACCCTGTGTCTTTCGACTAATACATGTTGTCCATTATGTTGTTAGTCTCTTGGCTGTCTAAGCAAATTCACCAAGTTCATGAGTACGTAATAAATCCTCAGATCTCTTATTTTATGGGAAACAAGGATCAACCAAATTATGTGATGAGCTGGTGGGTGCAAGAACGTCTATCGTTCTTCCTTTCAGTTGTTTCAGTCTGTGTAAATTGCAAACTTAAGAACCAACTTGTGTTACCCGATTGTTTTGTTACTTTCATGCCCAACAGTGTTATGTGTTCAACATGTACTTAAATATGATTAAACGAGCACCATTGTGTTTACATCAGTAAACGAAACATGAGTAATTTAACCAAAACAAATTGAAGTTAATGAAATCTATTGAAATGTTTTATTCTTGTAATCACACAGAATCAAATGAATAATCTGATCTCCATGTAAGATTTCAAGCAGCTCAATTTTTAATTTTGTACTGCTGGATGAAATGTTATCACTTACAATTACAACAGCAAATCTTAATGTAATGATTTCATGCATGAAATGAAATCAAGTCTTTCCAAATGTTAAAAAAAATTATTGAAAAGTTTAAATTCAAAGCGCATACATGTACATTGTATCACATCAGATATAAAAAAATTTGAACAATATCAACGAATAATAGTGAAAAATACATTATAGTTTATAGATGCTAGATCTAGAATTTTTCACTACCTACGCCGTTGAGAAGGGAGAAGTATAAAACCAATCTCTCTCGGTGGTTCAGCAAAATTGTATGTCTCATTGGTTGAACAAGTATGCTGACTGAACTTTCAAAATACTTTTTACATAAACTTACACTAATTACAGAATCATCAATATTCCTGTACAGCTGGAAAAATTCAGAAGCCTTAGTATTTAATTTAAAGTATAATCACAGCTATAAAACTGAAGGATTCATTATTCAAATAATGAGATAATGACAGCTATCTAGTAATATGTGTATTTGTTTCTTTTGAATTTACCCCATTCACAATATGGAATAATCTCAGGGTGAACTTATTAAGGGAAATAGCAAGACATGTGAGAGGAAAGAAGCAGGACCAACCATCCACTTTAACATGTCATATGACTGACATAAAGTTAAAAGAACCCGGAAATATTTTTTATTGCTTATGAAATCTGCCTAATTTTCTTTTTTCTCCCACTTGTTTGTTTGTTAGACTGCAAATAGTGGAAGCTTTCATCGCAAAAACCTTTAAAACTTTGCAATAATAAATTGCATTTCAATTTGCAGATGAAATACTTTTTGTTTCTTCTAATGAATAAAATAGCATGTCATTCCATGTTAAATACAATCACTGAGATAAAAATTTTCAGGATTGCCCAAACCTTTAGCACACAATGACAATTTGAATAATCAAAACGATAAAATAAACAACAAAAACTTAGACAAAAAACTCAAGGTCAATCTTGCCTTTTGAGATACAAATTACAAATATGACACATGCTATACATACACTATCAACCCTGTGTATCCCCTTTATCACCACACAAAATTGTGTTTTTTTTTACCTTCTTTCTTTGTCATGTTTTTGAAAAGATCATATCTCTATCAACCAAATTTTGTCTTTGTGTAAAACGTATATGAAAAGCAGAGCAATAGGCCTACAGAGCTGTTTCAAATTGCCCAACATATGATCACATAATAGATATATCACCTTTAAACCTTTTCATCTAAATTGAAAGCTACTGACTTGTCAGGTATAACAAAACATTTTGCTTGATTATATTGAGCCATGTTACCCGAACCCATGTAAAGGTAACCATATAATAACTTTCAGTAAACCTTAGGTCCCACATAACATTTAAGGCTGAGTGGTGACAATTTAGTGCACAAGCTTTGTATCATGACAAATTAATGTAGGCCAAAAAAGAATGAACCCCCCCAAAAAAAAAAAAAAAAAAAAAAAAAAAAGAAGCAGGGATTGAATTACTTTCCTTCTGTTTCCTACACCACCTCAGAGCAGTCAGAAAGATTGGTTACATTCAAAACTTAATATATCCACCATATGCTATGTGATCTCAGGGTAAATTAAAAGGAATAGGCAAGATGAAAAATAACTAAAAGAGTGAAAGGAATGAAGAAGGACCTACCAGCAGTGCCCTCCAACCACCCATAGCCAGAAAGAAAGATCAATAGCAATGAAAGAAGCATATCATATCTGACATCTTGACAATAATATATGTGCAAAATGCACAACATGATTATTTTCAGGGGACAAGCCAACCTGCAACTTTGTCCACCTAAGACATCTGAAAATGGATTAAAATATGCATTATCTAAACAGATTATCATCAGACACATTCAATAATTACAAGATATACAGTGATGGATGATTTTTTTCGACAAGTAATGAAAGGCGAAATGGAGAGTTGGAATGAAAATTATCCCAATTTTCTCAATTGGCTTCAACATCAACACAAGAATAAGAAGTGCTGCTAGGAGCTAAGTTAAACAAATAAAAACAAAAAGAGGTAATTTTTTTGTTTACAATTCTAAAAAATCAATGACATTTTCATATCTGATAATAGTGATAATATGGTCCACCGAAGGATTCCACAGGAAGCATGCGAATAAGTCTCATTTGTAAGAAGTGGAGAAAACATGATTAAAGTTTTTAAGGCTACCGGTAATAGAAATACAGTCTAAGAACACGCCTCTTGGAAGATAAAAAAGAGTTAGGTTGGTAGACCAAGAAAGTGGTCAGCCATGCTGGGCGCAAAATTTTATTATTTTATGTAGCCGATCGTCATTCATTACTCCTTGACAACCATCCAAAAAATTAATGAAAGTTTCCTCACTCACCTACACCACATTGGATGGACCCGCATCTTTTAATTTGATTGACAATTCATCGATTAACTTCAATTGTGTACATTACATACATATGTTACGGAATAATGAATTTAAATCATTGTTCGTTCTGCCCACACAAAACATTGTGCATTGGCTGGCAGGTAGAGTAAGATTGCTAAACAATGACAATTGTTTGTTTGGCCCAGATAAATAAAATTTCACCTTGCTGTCGGACATGTAGATAAGAGTTCGCTATCAGTTCCTATTAATTACAACTGAGAGGCTTAGCGTGCTCATATTTCCAATCTGGTTTAAAAATGCTTTCATATTAGAAATCTATGAATGAAAAAGTTATGTCTTGACAACTCGCCTGTTAAAAATCATGTCAGCCGGTCCGGGTGTGTTGTCAATGGGCCAATTTAAAGATAAAACTATGTTTCCTGAGATAGTATATTGAAGGTGGACTATAGTGTTAGGCAGCGTGTTCTTAGACTGACACTATTGCCTCACTTACAAAATTGTCTGTATTTCTTGTATGAGCACTAAGCTTTTCTGTGAATGTGTCAGCCTTAAAAAGGCTAAATTTGAAAATTTGCGCATGAACTTCAAAATGCATACAAAATAGTAAATAGTCAGTGAGAGTGCAACAGTATTGCCTTCCCACTCAAATATCGGTTATAAATGCACAAAATCTATCTTTCCCATTAAGGTACTTGCAATAACATACATATGATATTACTAGAAATCCATATTTTGGGGAGATTTTATGGATCTTACTAAAGCGCAACTGTTTACAAAAATTGAAATTTATCTCCTAAAACAAGATACAAATAAATTCCGTTATACAAAAATGAAACGTGCTGGAAATGTAATGCATTCTGCAGGCTCATCATAAACAGTAGATTTTAGTTGGGAGTTTTTTCCTTTCTATTTTGTTCTGTGAATGCCCAGTAATCTTAAATCCCTTTGAGAGAATTCTGCAATTTAGTTCTCATCATCAGTTTCATACAGATATAATGATAAAGATAAGGGTTTGAAAGATTACAGTTGGTCATCAAAATTCCATTTTGTTTGTTCTCTTTTATTCATTCTTTGTTTAGCATGCCTGAATGCTTTGTTTTTCTTTTCACTATGCTTTCTAACAACATTCATGCAGGAATTCAGTAAAATGGCAAGTAAAAATGATTTTTATATCATCCTTCCAATGAAAACTAATTAAATCTTAAAACCATTGAATGGAAATTTGACAGAAGAAGTGAAGGAGGAGAAGAAGACGAAAAAGGAGGAAAAAAAAGGAATCTAATTATGATGTTAAACAAATGACAAAGCGACTGGAAAACTCTTTGGGTAGGTGAAGAAATCTAAGACATGTAATGAAAAAATTCCCACAAACCAACGACTAAGACATATTCACATGTATTTTAGTTTGTCTCATTCAAATCCAAATGAAAAGTGTCAGATATGAGGTTGATGTGAAACTAAATCATACTAAATGATGACTTTGTCTCCTGTAGCATTGTTCTATAATCTTCCAATAATATAGATATGTTTTGGGTTGTTAAAAAAGACAACGAAAAGAAACCAATGAGATATATGTAAAGATGACATAACTTTCCAAAATGACTTTGCACCCCCCCGCAGAGATTAGGCCAAGAAATTGGCTTTTAAAATATTCATATTTTTTTAAAGTAAGATACGATAGAACTGTGATCATTACTTGATTACATTTTAGTAGTACAGTAGTCTCTGCCAAAATGCACGGTCCACAGGTGACATAACAATATTGCATTTTGGCGAAATCAAAGGCCATGACCCACTACTGTGTATTAGACTAGTATTACTGCATTGCCACTCTGTCTCTCTCTTTTTTCTTATTGTTTAGGGTTTGTTTGTTAGTCAGCCTTTTCATAGATTTATTACATTGTCATTCTTTCTCACTCAAGACTACAACAAGGGGTGGTGATAGTGAAAACATTCGGCAAAATGTTGTCTTTTTTTATCGGTCGACACCGGTGTCAATAGTGTCATACAGGGTACGATCCCCATGTGTAAAAGTGACACAAGACTTTTCTCTGATTTTCTCACCGTGATCAAAGAGAGAGAGACGATCAGACTGTCTGTGTGGCAGACATATCAATTGAGGAAGGGAAGGGAGGGTAAGGGTGACCATAGCCGAGACAGCCAAGATTAGTTGAGAGTAGTTGGTTGTCACACACTCACCTGCGTGCGGATTGTGTCACTGGAATGAGGCAAGAGGAGGTTATTTAGTTTATTTTTCACAGGAATTGACTCTTTAAACGCAACAAAGTGAAGACAGACTTACAAAAACATGTGCATTTTGGTGAAGCCAAGCTAGCCTTTGTTGCATTTTTGAGGGGGTTACTTGTGGTGTAAAATTCTGTTACATAAGAAAAAAAACGTGCATGATGACAAACCGTGCATTTTGGCGGAGACTACGGTACTGTATTTATAAGGAATAAACTTACTTTAGCACTGCACCCCTTTGAAGGAATTCTGCAATTAAATGATTCAAAAAGAGAGCCTTTGCCCTTACACTATAAGCCTTCAAATATCACTATATTCCAGCCTTGAATCATAAGTAAGGATTGAGATGGTATTTACTTCCACTGGGCCACATTTATTATACATGTAATACCAATGTAAGATTGATAACACCAATGTAAGCTGCTTAGAGCAATGATTTAAACTATGCAAAGTAAACTAAATTCACTAAGCATATTAATAACATAACTTAATAACAGAAGAACCTAGGAAAAAAGAAAAACATCTGAGAGGAAAACATATTTGAAACTTTTGAAGATTTGTAAAGTCTGAATAGAAAAATTTGTTAAAGGGCAAAAGCATCTGAACTACAGTAGCTATAGCTGAGGCATAAACAAACATCTAGCGAAGTAATTGAGAACATAATTTCCCCCAAAATAGGACATTAAATTTAGTCTTCGCCGCTCCAAATTGTTACTAATGACAATATAAATATATACACTTGCTCAACATCAAGTCTTTTCCCTACGCTTCCCACTCTTTGTCTGCAGTGCGTTTTGCAATCATCAAATGTGATAATACAGGTTTTTATTAAACAAAACTTCCTTCGTCCAGTCTGCTCTACAGTGAAAAGTGTTGCCAGAGCGGAGAATTTCTCTGTGAAAATGAAGCCAGCTCCACACACTAAATTTGTCATGGTCATGTACATATTTTGACATAAATTTTTATGGGGCTGGAATGATGAACCTATTTGCTTTTATTGTGCTTAAGTAGGTGACATACTACCACAGGCTAGTTGTGTAGGCTGTTGCTATGCCACCTCTGCAATACGCATCTCACTACTGCACTGAAAGACATGATATTGCAGCTTTCTGCACAAAACAAATTGAACCTTGTATAACTAAGCAACTTTTCATGACATACCAGACAAACAATTGAATTTTATCACATTTTTGTAACCAATATGCAGATGTGAAATTCTGCATAAAATATATTAATGCTTAAATTACGAAATTGATTGTAGCAATGTTGAAACTGAATGTGATATATCAAGATTCAGTTTTCTGTACTTATAACTATTCAATACAAAATGTATCGTTACCTATATGTCAACAGCAACAATAAAGTAATGTACGTCAACCTATGAGAATATCTAATGCAGTTAAGATTAACAGTCATAGACACAAAAAAGAAAACATTTTTACTGGTAACCTGATGGAACACATTGGATATAAAGTGGAAGTTCTATTAAACATATTATCTGCACAATATGATACAAAAATGTAATCACCCAGATAGGAATAGTGTCTTGTCTTTCTTGTAGTGTTGAGCATCAAGAATAGAATTCATTGCATGACTCAATCACAATAAAATGAAATAAGAAAACCTAGAAAATCAAGAAACGCAAGAGGACAAAAAGTGGATAAGACCTTGATAACCTTTAAGAGCTAGTGATCACAGTCATACTCATTATTCCACGATGAGCACATTTCTGGTGCAATTTTTATACATTTAAATAAATTATTGTGAGTAAGAGTATGAAAAATATTCAAAACACAGTAGAAAACCAAATATGTTATTATTTTTGTTAATCATAAAAGAAAAAAGGTTCAAACAGTGATTAAAATATGACCTTCTGGCTTTTAATGAAACAAACTTAAAAGAAAGCACAGATGACTATATCGTCTAAACAAACGTCCTTTTGTCTATAAATTAAGAATCTGAACAAACGTATCTGGATTAAATCATACCTATATTTTACATAAAAAACATTGTTTTAAAAGAATTTTAACTCACTTTCTTTGAACCCTATTCTGTTAAAGACATCAAATAACTAAACTAAAACGTGTCGCCTGAATTATAATTACATCAAAAGAGAAATCTAGAAGGTGTATTTTGGCACGGAAACCACCATTTTTATATAGTAGTCGCCACCCAAGTACATGCTTTGCCAAAGCACATGATTTTTCGTTGTGACCGATTTTTCGCTTAACCCCTATTATTAAGTGCATGGTCACACTTTGACCAAGTGCAGGCTCATCTTTCCTTAACAATCGCAATTACATGTATTGTAGTCTAGCTAAATGTTTAACAACAATAAATCACTGACACTTAGCTTATTCTCCAGATGGACATGCCCGTAATCATCTCAATGTCTGATAAAGACAAGCAAACAAAGACGAGACAAACACAAGGAATAGACAGAAAAAAATCCTGGCCACCATGGGGATCGAACCCGCGACCTCTGCGTCAGCACCCATCGCCTCGCCATGAAAGAAAGCGTGCTACCAATCGAGCTAACAAGGGAGCGTAGTTAGCTCGATTGGTAGCACGCTTTTTTTCATGGCGAGGCGATGAGTGCCGACGCAGAGGTCGTGGTTCGATCCCCATGGTGGCCAGGGTTTTTTTCTGTCTATTCCTTTGTGTTTGTCTCGTCTTTGTTCCTATGGGGCTTTCAATTTTCATATTATTTTGTGTCATTACATTAACTCTCAATGTTTGGCGAAGCCTAGGTAGGTTGGTGTCAGACAAAACACTAAGCAGAAACACACACACCCTTTCAACCTCTCTCATACACCCATCCGTGCGCATAACACAACAACAGAGAGAGAGGTGCCGTCTTTTTACAAAATAGGGCCACGCTACTGTTGCTAAAGTTCACATCGTAATTAGTAATAACAGAAGACCCTACAACCACAACACTGAACACATATTATGTATTATGTGTGTAGTATTGTACTGCAGTTTATTGTACAGTATTGTAAAATGTAATAATGTACGGCGATGTCAGTTATACAGTGCTAAGCGGTCGCTGGCCTTCACAAAATGGGATGACCACAGACATGGATGGAAACCTAGATCCGTGAAGTCTGGCAATCTTATTTTTATCCTCCATAATTTTAAAAAACCCAACAAAAGCACACAAAAAAAGTGATGCGATATATTTAAACGCAGCAGCATGTCTATGCAGCTAGATAAAGAACAGTATGGGATGCAACGCCAAAAAAATCCATCCAAAAGGGACATAACCATAAAAAATTATGGTGACATGACATGTTGACCACCACCCAAGTGCACGCTTCGCCCAAGTGCATGCGTAAGCTTATTCCCAACCGCTGTGTACTTGGGCGGCGACTACTGTTTATGCCATTATTCAAATTAAGTAACATTCTCCAAATCAAACAAGTCAACGATGAAAAAAATATACCTTTTTTGTTTCTGTACATGAAATACAGCCTTTTGTTGCATTCTGTGAGTGACAACCCCAATATATCTATGATAGTATAGTCTCAAATTGAGTGTTTATTTTTTTGTCATTCCTTTTGATAGGTAAATGCAAAGAAACTTTAAAGAATTGTTAACATAAAAAATATATATACATAATGTAGTAACATGAATATGTTGAATTTATGGGCATATAACAAGACGTTATTTTTGACAAATATGTCGATCAACTTCAAACATTCAGTCAAATGAAATCTCACATTGAAACATTGCAACATAAATTTCTATCAGTTAATGTCGGGAGGGCTTCCAAAAATATTTCATTGCAAATGTATACTACTATACAGTAATAAACAAATAGCCATTTATAAATCATAAATGGTGTATTTTTTCATCCATTTTCTACGTCTATAATCTCTTACATGTGGATGGCAAATTTAAGAGAGATTTTCTGTCAGAGGCGTTCAAGAATGACATTAAAATTTGATTAACACCTTACCGTCTAAGATAATGCCTCTGGATGTTAAACGTAGAAACAGTTGGTTAATAAAGAAAACAAACGTACAGTTTCGCCATGACCTCAAGCAGTGGACTAACTATTTCATTTTCAGTTTCTTTTAAATTTGCAAATCTAGCAAAGACCATACGAAATCTCTTGAATGAAAACAGTTATTCACTGCCACTTAATATTTTTAGAAAATATTTTCTTTCGGAAAGCTACAAGACAATGACTAAACAACCAAAAGTAATCAGTTTAGAAAGAAAAAAGAAAATATGTGTTAGGGTAAATTGTAAAGAAACACTGGATAATATATGACTTCTTTATGCCATGGTTCTTTTTCTTTGGTCCCAACACAGCTACTCATGACTAGTCAGTAAGGTGTTAAAAAAATGCCATGAAAGAAAATAAAGGTGACATAACAAAATTCCCTTTATTACATGGATTCAGACCTTCATTACAAGATTTACAACTGCAGTAACTAAGAGAGTAAAGAGAAATCAATGTATAAAGTGAAATCAATGATACTGAGTGATGTTTCCATGAAATGTCTAGTATAACTTATATCTTTTGTCTCTCTAAGCATTGTTTATTGTTGGCAGATGAGCTTCTTCTGACATAAAAAAAACAAAAATAAACGTGAATGAAAAATGTGCTGATGCTATTTCCTGGACACAATAAAACAAAATGGACTTGTACTTTATAAAATAATTTTTGGTTTCACACCTGTGTGAAATTGTAAAAGCTTAAAAAAACCCAACAGAACACTATCCTGCCAACTCATCCCTTCTCATCCTATCCTTCACCCTAACTACAATACTAAAAAAAAAACCATAAAAAAAACCCACACCTTATTCTATTGCGATCTTCATTTCCAATCATCATTGCCTTTGTGTTGGAGGAAAAATAAAAGAATGAACAAAAGAAAGATTCCTCTCTACCAAATATCGTGTTTATAATTTATACTAAACTTAAGCTAAAATATAATGCTCCTTCTTGCTCCTGTAAGCGTGGTCTCAAATGTTAATGAGAGACGATATCTTTTCTTTAACTTCTGATTATCAATATCATGCAAAACTGAAGTATCAGGCAATCTTAAACCGAGGAATTCTGTCTTTTATAAAATAAATCCCATCTTATACTTAAATCAATCTTCTACATAGGTATATATAATAATAATAATTAGAAAGTTAATTTATATAGCGTCTAATGTGATGGATTTAGTAATAGTTGGGACTGAAAAGAGTAAACTTTTTGTTTAACTACATATTTGTGTTGTGAAAACAGACCAATCAATCCCTTGACAAACATTGCCTCCTGAAGTATTTTTTTTGCTTTTGAGTTTATGTGTTTGCTTTTAGTATGCACATGAGTACCTGTCAAAATACAGCCACCCTATATCATTGAAATGTTTGTAGCGTCCTTGGTTGCCATAGAAACGACTGCCATCTTGGATTTTGACCCAATCTATCTCCTCCTTAGTTATGAATAAAATTACTCAAAACCTATGCAGAATGTCTTTTCCATTCAAGATCTAAAGAGTGACGCCAGGTTTTTTTAAATATTTTGGATAGTTTTTTTAAAATGAATTTTTAAAAATATTATTTATCGTGAATGTACAAAAACGGCATTTTTTATTAGTTATTACAACAACAAAATTCCTAAAAAGTTTACAATGTATAAAAAAACCCCGACGTCATTCTATTAACATTGACAAGAGGAACCTGTGTGCCTAATATAATACAAATCGTTCAGTCAGTGGTGGGCCGAAGTGACGAGCAGGTGTCGGCAGAAACCAGGTCACCTCGGTGTTGTTACATTTGGCGATTAACCGCCAATATACAGATTTTTACTGCCATCTTCTCAGTCAGTGTTAGGGTTATTTATGTCAAAATTTTGATTGTTTTTACCTACCCTCGGCTACAAAATATTTTGTAAAAAACAAATACATCATGTGGACATTTTCTGCCATGAACTTGTAGATAAATGATCATTCTACCCAATATGAAAAGAACAAAAATTAACCATTTGGTCCCAAACTCGCCAGTCCAGGTACCCCCCCCCCCCCCCCCCAGCAACCCAGATATTCATTTAAGTCACATAAAAAAACAACCCACTATCACTACAAAGACTAATGATTGTTTTCCAGCAGAAATGATCTGAATGATAAAAGTTTGAAGTTATTTTCCTTGTTGCTTAATAAATTGTCAACAGGTTAGCAGTTAAGTATCAGTAAAGATGACTCTGCTTTGTAAACATAAAAATTGAGAAAGACTGTGGAAAGTGATTTAGATCTTCAAGGCCAAAGTAGTCATAGTCATAGCCAAAAGCTGCCATTCGAGTAAGCAGAGGGTGGGAAACAAAAATATTCAATGACATAACAACAAACAATGAGACACAAATCAGATTACAGCGTACTCTGAGGGGAGTGTTATGAAAGACAAAACATGTTTGAGGCTAATTTCTTAAAAAATAACATGGAAAAGAATACTTAAATTTAAACGGTTCTCTCATATGCCATTTGTCACAAATATATATATTTAAATATATATATATATACATACATATATATATATATATATATATATATATATATATATATATATATATATATATATATATACACATACATATATATATATATATATATTATATATATATATACATACATATATATATATATATATATATATACATATATATATATATATATATGCCATTTACAACATTTTTATAATTATATAAGAAATCACAAAATTACTATTAGTGGTAAAGATATGTATTGCCATTAATATAAAATCACTTGGGGAAAGAATGTTTATGTTTGCTGGTAATAACAATTGACAGTGACTAAATCCTGGTCTCAAATGGTTACAGTTACTTAGATAGAAATTTTTTTTTCAGTTGTAAGGTTCTAATTAATGCATTTCACATATCAAACTAGTTAGATGTCTTTTTTTTACTAGTGCTCAATGGACAATTGACCATATAGAACAAGAAATAATATTTAATGTTAAAGTCTTCCGTGACACAACCATGGAAAGCATATTTCTTTGTTAAACTCAACGAGGACATGATCGTGGAGTGATACTAAATGTATATATAGCAGTATGACTAGTTAAAAAAGGATCACAATTCAATTGGTATAAATAATCCAACCAGGTAGATCTCCTTTTCATGACTACACTTGTGTTGATTAAGAATATTTGGGTGACATTTGCCAATGGGAGGAACAGAAATCTAAAACATATTTTCAGGGCATAAACCATGCTTGATGATATATAATTCATTGAAAATATACCGAGAGTGACAATTGCTCTAAGTTTCAAAATGACTTGATTTGATATCTACAAAATATACTTACTTATTGATATATATTACATATATACATATATCGTTTATGTGAGTAAGTTTACAAAAAGAAAAAAAAAGATGAATTGTCTGCCTTCTTTCAGGTGAAATGCCTGGTTCGTTTGATCAGCTTTCAACATTTTTAGTTTTTAACCACCTAGCATCAAGTACAAACTCATTCAATGTGATAAAACTGTCCACATAGGAGGGAGGATGAGAAAATTTAAGTATTTCACATAATGCCATCAATGCTACTGCTACTTTTATGAGTTGTGCAGCAGCAAATAGTATACATCAAACTGTGAAGCTGCTCAGGGGCTGGCATCCCCAATCTGCAATCAATTTTTGACCATTGATATCCTCTAATTTCGGTGCACCAACGGCCAAAACACTGAGCAAGCAGGATAGAGGAGCCATTTGTTGCCAAACAATTGTGTTGTTCCGCATTTGCCGCACCATACGCAGATGTCTCAGTGATGGAGTTCTTACACTATCGAGGTAGAAACCACGACATTGTGAAAGATCCAAGTGAGTCAATGATATGGACTCAATACTGAAGACCTTGATGCGGGTTGGTACCCAGACCTGGACAAAAAGAAAACACGAATTTAATGGTTGAATCATACATTTGCTACAATGAAACTTTTGTATTATAATAATGTTTTAAAATACTTTTTCTAAAATTACATTTATGATGCAACTCAAACTAAAAATCACACATGACATATATATAACATCAATAATATCTAAATATAGGGTTTTCAACATTCAGAACTTTACTGAACTCATAAAAAAAGAAAGGCCTTTATTCTGTTGGTCTGTTCGAATAAAAACTTCCAGATTTAATTAAATGCAAAATTTCAAAATCCATCAGCTAGGACTTAGTTTAAAACCAATAATCAAACCAGCTGTAACAGAGATTTTGCAAGACCTACACCAGCCTTCTCAGGACTTATGTCCCACAAGACAGAAAGAAGATTGCATATTATTATAAATTTATGTAAAAGTAAATTTAAGTTCCTTCAACGCCATCATGGACCATAGAGCCAGAGCTTATCCCGGTTTCTTTCTTTCTTCCTTTATCAGTTCCAATTCTCCGGGCAGTGGACAGGGGATGATCCCGCCACCCACGAAGTCTCCTGCTGCCTTGCAGGCAGGTCTTGGCTGACCTAAAGCTAAGGGAGTTAACCCTGAAAAAAAAACAACCCGCTGCCTTGCAGGCTGGTCTTGACTGACCAAGGGCTAAGGGAGTCAACCCTGACAGAAAATAACAAGGCCCGGTAGGGGGCTCAAGGTGGCAGCCCCACCATCTACCTAGGGTACAGTGGGCTAATCCCCTGCTTATCCAAAACAACCTGATTCAAAGTAATATACACAATGATATACCCGGCCTGAACTTTCAAGACAACTTTGGAAAAGAACACGGACTGTGATTTTTGGAACATGGAATGTAAGGGCAATTAATGGAAAGGAGTTAGAATTAGCTGAAGAAATGGAAAAATTCAAAGTAGACATTTTGGCTATTACAGAAACAAAGAAAAAGGACAAGGAATAGAAAATGTAGGACCAAATCATATTTTAATCTTCTCAGGAGCAGATGTCAAAGATAGAGCTAGAGCAGGAGCAGGCCTCTTAATGCATAAAAGGCAAGAGATGCTACTAGAAAGTTGGAAATTTGTAAGCCCAGGGCTATAAGAGGTAAATATTTAACCAAAAGGAAGAGAAATTAAATTATTAATTGCTTATAAAGGCACCAAACGAAGATGCCACCAAAGAAGAAAAAGATATCTTCGAAAAAAATGATTTACAAGTAAAATACCTACAGAGAATCTCAAACCCAAACAGGAATTAATGGTTTTAGGAGATTTAAACGCTAAAGTAGGCAACAATGTAGAAACATCAGGTGGAGTAATAGGTAAAGAAGGAGAGACAACTTCTCCAAATGGAGAGAGACTAATAGATTTTTGCCTAAAGAATAACATGAAAATAGCTAACACATTTTTTCCTCATAAAGATATCCACAAATATACAAGAGTAAATGAAGACAGATTTGAAAAGTCAATGATAGACTACATAATAGTTAGCAGCTCCTTTTTTTTACAGTACAATGGATGCTAGAGTAAACAGAGGAGCTGAAATATTTAGCGATCATCACCTAGTGATAGCCAAAATGAGATTATTAACTGAAGAAAACAAACAGAAAGGGAAAGAGAAGAAAGCTGATAAACTCAAAATAGAAGAACTAAATAAACCAATAGTAAAACAAATGTACTTATCCAGGATAAAAAGATCTATCAGTGAAAGGCAGATGGATCTGAAGGAAAGCACAAAAGAAGAAAAGTGGCAAATATAAAGAAACACTCCTGAGTTGTACTGAAGAGGTATGTGGTAGGAAACAAATTAAAGGAGATAGGAAAAGAACAGCATGGTGGAATGAGAATGTCAAGACTAAGATCAAAGAAAAGACAGATACCTGGAAGAAGTACTTGCAAACAAAGAGACCAGAGGATAGGATTGATTACGTGATTAAAAGAACTATCGCCAAAGAGGAAGTTAGGAAAGCAAAACAGGAACAGTGGGAAGAGTTTAGACAAAGACTTCAAGAGCTATCAAGGAAATCAAAAGCTGTTATGGGAGCAATGAAGAGCATGAGAAAGACCAAAACATGCCCAATTCGACAAATTAAGAACGCCAAAGGAGAAATAATGAAAGGCGACAGCGAAATCATGGAAACGTGGAGAAAGTATTTTCAACAATTACATTTATATAATCCCTCCAGAAAATATGAAACAAGGAGTACAGATCAATTATTAAGAGTAACAAGTAATTGAGATGAGACAGCTGAAAATGTAGATATCTCAATGGAAGAACTTCAAACAGCTATAAGAAAAGTGAATTTAGGAAAAGCTCCAGGAGCAGATCAAGTTTATCCAGAAATGATTAAAAACCAAGGGAGAGAGGCAGACAAACTACTACATGGTATGCAATATATGTCAAGAAGCATGGAAGTACAAACAGGTGCCAGACGACTGGAAAAGGGGAACAGTAGTACCAATACTCTAGAAAGGATCAAGTATGGAATGCTCAAACTATAGAGGGATATCACTACTTAGCGTACCAGGAAAAGTGTATGCCAGGATTCTGGAAATGAGACTATGAAAAAGAGTAGAGGATCAGATTGAAGAACACCAGAGCGGATTTAGACCAGGAAGAAGTGTACAAGATCACATATTTACAATTAGACAAATAATAGAAAAATTCCCTCAGAGAAACATTGACGTGCACCTGTGTTTTATTGACTTAGAAAAGGCATTGGACACTGTGAGGAGGGACGAACTATGGCATTCTTTAAAAGAACACAACGTAGAGCAAAATTTAATAGAAGCCATTAAAAGTTTTTTTCAATAAACCAACATGTGCAGTGAGGGTAGCTGGAAATGTATCTGAAGAATTTGATGTAAATATAGGAGTAAGACAGGGTTGTATCCTAAGTCCTCTTTTGTTTATCACATTTATGGATTCAGTCGCAAAGGCATCCTCAAACATGAAGAAAACAAATGTTGGTATGTGGAAGTTCAAGCCACTTAATGTATCAATGCTTTCATTTGTTGATGATTTAGTTCTGTTTGGAAAATCAGAAAGGGACCTCCAGTCAAATATCAACATAATGAATAATGAATTAAATAAAAGAGGAATGAGAGTAAATGCAAAGAAAACCAAAACGATGCTAGTAACTAGGGAAGCTAAAATACAAAATCTTAAATTAGGCAAGGAGAATTTAGAACAAGTTCAAAGCTACAATTACTTAGGAGTAATGATTAACTCAGAGGGAAAACTAAGAGAAGAAATCAGCCAGAGAATCCAAAAGGCAAGTGCAATATATAACCATCTAGGAAAGGCATTTGAAGGTAAACAAAACACTGATAAATCTTTTTACCCTAGATTGGTATACCTGTTTTACCACTGGTTTATTTAGTTCCTCTATTTTGAGTTTAGTAGCTTTCTTGTCTTTCCTTTTATGTTTGTTTTCTTGAGTCAGTAATCTCGCTTTGGCAATCACTAAGTGATGATCACTAAATATTTCAGCTCCTCTGTTTACTCTTGCATTCAATGTACTGTAAAAAAAGAGCTGCTAACTATTATGTAGTCTATCATTGACTTTTCACACCTGTCTTCATTTTCTCTTGTATATTTGTGGATATCTTTATGAGCAAAAAAGGTGTTGGCTATTTTCATGTTATTCTTTAGGCAAAAATCTATTAGTTGCTCTCCATTTTGATAAGTTGTTGTTCTCTTTCTTTACCTATTACTCCTCCTGACGTTTCTATATTGTTGCCTAATCTAACGGTTAAATCTCATAGTAGAACCATTAGTTCCTGTTTGTGTTTAAGATTCTCTGTAGCTATTTGTAAATTGTTTTCGAAGATATCTTTTTCTTCTTTAGTGGCGTCTTTATTTGGTCCATTATAAGCTATCAATAATTTAATTTCTCTTCCTTTTGGTTAAATATTTACCTCTAATAGCCGTGGGCTTATAAATTTCCAACTTTCTAGTAGCTTTTCATGCCTTTTAAGCACTAGAGGCCTACTCCTGCTCTGAGTCCCCTACCTCTTTGACATCTACTCCTGAAAAGATTAAAATATGATTTGGTCCTACATTTTCTAGTCCTTGTCCTTTTTCTTTGTTTCTGTAATGGCCAAAATGTCTACTTTGAATTTGTCCATTTCTTCAGCTAATTCTTACTTTTTTTCCTTTTATTGCCCTGACATTCCATGTTCCAAAAATCAGTCCGTGTTCATTTCCATTCTCGTCGTTGAAAGGTCAAGGCAGGTATATTACAATTATTTCTCTGAATCAGTTTGTTTTTGGATAAGCAAGGATTAACCCACTGTACCCTAGGTAGATGGTGGGGCTACCACCTTGAGGTCCCCTACCAGGTCTTGTTATTTTCTGTCAGGGTTAACTCCCTTAGCCTTTTGCCCTTTTGGTCATTCAAGACCAGCCTGCAAGGCAGCAGGTTGTTATTTTCTATCAGGGTCATTAGCCTTTGGTCAGCAGACTGGCCTGCAAGGCAGCAGGTTATTTTCTTTCAGGGTTAACTCCTTAGCATTTGGTCAGCAGGGATCTGCCTGCAAGGCAGCAGGAGACTTGTGGAGGGCAGCATCAACCACTACCCGTACACTGCCCGGATCCCGGTTTCTATAACGTGACAATATCATAATCACCCCTGGACAGGACACTGATGCAAATTTTACTCCCAAGCTAGTGCTTTTACTCATTTTGCACCTGAGTCGAGTGGGGAAATGCCTGTTAAGTGTCCTTCCCAAGAAACACAACGTCAGGCCTGACTTTGCTAGGATTTGAACCCGGGACACTATGATCCCCAGTCTGGCACTCGGCCACCGGTGCCACATTATAAATATGTAGTAGCACCAAACTCCAGAAAATTACACTTAAAACTCTTGTTTTAAGAGATTGATCTCAAAAATGAAGGTTTGTTAGCTTCATCACAATTTACCCTATTCACCATATGGGGAAATCTCAGAGTGAATTAAGAGGAAACAGCTAGATGAAAGGAACAAATGTAAAAAAGAGAAAACAAAGAAGTGTGCCCGCCAACCGCCCTCGACTGTACCGGACAATTTCTATCACACCATTATGATGTAGAACAATCGTATGTACGCTCAAACCTTGTTATACCGCAAACTATTCTGCCAGTGATAACTTGGCGTTAATAAAGGGAATGTCATTATTATAACGAAAATGCCCTATTTCGGTAGTACAATGAAGGAAATAATCAATTTGAATATTCAAGTAGAAGAAAAAAATGGTAACTGACAAGACAATGTGGCCTACTTCTTATGAAATGACTACTGTATAGTATTAACTCATAGACTACCCAAAGTCTGACACAAGATGCGTGGGTACCCAAAAATGTAGAGCGGTTTAAAAAATTTGTAACTTCTTCATTTGTTATCATTTTCTAAACACAGTGTTCATAAGGGATCAAACTTTATATTGGAACCTATAAAAATCGGCTATGTTGTTGTTTCTGTTCAATGTTGATTATTTTCCTTCCGTTGAGGGGTTTCGACGCGTCTGCTTGAAGACTGAGTTTACTGTCGTCCGCCACGCTCTTCTGTCTTCGGATGATACGTTGTCTGCATCAAGTACGTCGCTGTCCTTCACGCAGTCGAGCCATCATTTCTTTGGCAGGCCCCTAGGATGGGATCCAGGCACAAGTAAGTTCAGAGTCTTGCTAGGTCCACGACTGGCTGGCATTCTGTACACGTGTCCATATCACCGAAGCCATCTTCTTCGCACTTGAGCTGTGATGGACTCGAGACCAGTGTCGTTTTGTCTTGGGAAATTGAGCGTATCATCTGGGCATCAGTCCTTTCCAGCCGTCTCAGATCGTCGGTTGACATTGCCCATGTTTCTGAACAATACAGAAGTGAACTTCAGAGCTGATGCTCCCTTACATAGTGGTATCAGACGATCCGACAATACATGGAGAATACTGTGGAAGCTCCTCCAGGCCATCCTGATCCTATTCCTAGCAGTGACTGCTTCCTAGCATCCCTCAGAATCTTGAATCGTGTCGCCAAGGTAGTTGAATACTCTGACTGCCTCTATGTCGTTGTTGGTGTCGGACGGCAGGGACGGGGAGTCATGAACTCTGGGAGAGGACATTGACTACATTAAAAAGTGTTGTCTTTCGGCAGTTTCTTAAAGCCGGTGCAGTGGCGGTGGACCCATTGTCCGCATTTGGTGCATAAGATGGCGTTTGATCCCACCCCTTTGAGGCAAACGCTGCAGGGGTACTTTCCGCTTGGCTCTTGGTGTGTCACCGTGCTGCTAGACTTGAAAAGCCCTGTCTTCATTCGGTTGACTCAGAGTTCACATTTCTCGAGACCTGTTATCCACCGTCCAGCTCCTTCATCTAATTCTTCGACTGACTCTGTGGTAATCATGAGATCGTGGGCATGCAACACCTCCCACGGAGAGCTTGTTCGGAAAGTTCTGGTGATTGCCTCGATGTACGTCTTTTGATCAACTCTGTCACTGTGGCGTCTCCTCCGGCCTTGAGCATGTCGGATGTCACGCCAGTTGGCCCATGGACTTTGTGCCCTTTCATTCTACTGATCGCTAACCTGACTTCGGGTAACGTAATAATAGGGGCTGGTCCCTCGACAGCAGGAGCTTGCTCAAGAGTATCCTCACTCCATGGATTCTCACAATTCATGAGTTGGCAGTGGTGAACATCAACTGGCTGCTTTCTGTCCTGATACATCCCGTGCTCGTTGTATTGCTATTTGTCCCTTTTAGCGACTTAGCATACTTGTGGAGTTTCTCAGCATTTGTGCAGACACCAAATTCCTCTAAGTGCTTTAGGTAAGTTGCTCTCTTCACCTGAAATACCTCTTGCTTGGCTATACGCTTTGCGTTGTAGTTTTCGCGGCATTACTGCTTCCATGACTTCCATGCGGCTTTCTTTTGCTTTATTGCCTGGTCCACCGATTTTCGTCATCCACTGACATAAGTTGCGGGGGTTTCCGTCTCTTGTGAATCCGCACACGTTTGCTCGCTTCTAGACATGCCGACTTCGAACTGGCCTATAAATCGGTGTTCTCCTCGAAATCTTGCCTGAGTGGGACTTCGCTAAGCTTCCATGTCTTCAACCTTGGTTTCCTGGATGTACGTTTTGGTTTTCCTTTCAGTGTGGTCAAGCAAGCTAGGAGCTTGTGTTGCCCTAGTAACTCCTCCGATGGGATAACTTTTATGTCTTGGACTAGTTGCCTGTTTCTTTCTAGTGCGTAGTTGATCTGCGTTAGGTGTCCATTTGACTTGTGTTTAGAACGAGTAGCTCTGTGGTAGTGCAGTACTCCCGACTGAGAAGGTAGTTGCCTTCCTTGTTTCTAGTACAGTAGATGATATAACCGTGGGCGTTATCGAAACCATCGGACCTCGTGCCGACATGAGCATTGAAATTTCCCATGATGTACAAGTGTTCTCATTTTTGTACTTCCGCTGTCGCCACGATGATAAAACAATTCTTTAACTGTGTCGTCGAGGCATTGTTGAAGGGCGTATATGTGTAGACCCGGGGTCATAGTGCTCAGGACTTAAAATTTCTAGGAGATTCTAGGAGGTTTTCTCCGAGATTTTCAAAAAATTCAAGGTTTCTCGATGGTAATCGTAAAGTTTAGTTAAAGTATCAAACGCGTAGTTTTATCATAAAAGCTGCGGCCTTGTGCTTTTTTCCATCCATGTGTGACTTAAGAGCACTTTCTCCTTGTCCTACACTGAAAGTCTTCATGCACTATTTACATCTTGCACTGTGAATGTCCGTCTCCTTTAGAATCCATTCTCTATAACTTGGGTAAATGCATCCATTGATCTAGAAATCTGCATATCTGGATTTCGATGCTATGTTCGCAGATAAAAACACGATGAGATGTCAATTTTAAAATCCAAGCAGAATCAAGAGTGTCACTAAAGTAGATCTATCACGGATAACTACATCGCTTTGAATGGAAAACAAAGACTAGAATGCCGCGGTAATTTGGATTCACTTGAAGTTGAAGAGTTCCTATAAAGTCTGATAATGCTAAACTACGATTTAAAACAGTCTCGCGGTTCACCGTAGTCAGCAAGACTAGACCCGTAAACAAAGTGGCTGCCAAAACGAGAGTGGACTCGCGAGTCAACCTCGTGAATCTACTTGCTAATCGAACATCCCGAGCAAGTATTCGGAACCGGTCCGACGGCCCTCAGCTCGAAATATTTAGGAGATTTTAGGAGATTCTAGGAGGATTTTTCCCCTAGGAGATTCTAGGGTGCTACGACCCATGGTGTAGACGTTAAGTGTCTCTTCGCCGACTGTGATGCGTATGCTGATGATGCGACTAGTCGAGCACTTCACTGAGTGCGCTATTTGCCCATTGGGAGGCTACAGCTATTCCTACTCCTCCGTAGCCATCATCGTTTCCGACCAAGAAAAGCTTGCAGCTCTGTTTTGCCCAGGTGGACTCCCCTCTCCAGCGCGTCTCTTGCAGTGCCCATATATGTCAATGTGTCTCCTTTCCATCATCTCCGTAAATTATTCAGCCTTCCCGCAGAGTGTGCATACGTTAATTGTTGCTAAGCGTAATACTAGTGGTAGTAGTTGTTTTATACATTGGCAAAGAAAATGGGTTTAGTCGAAGGCTTGCACTGCCAGCAGTAATAAAATCATAAAAGATCAACCATTCATGCTAAAGAGCTTGTTCCTGTATGAAACGAAAGAAGAACGTGCATAGAAGATGCTCTTTACTAAACCACAATCGTTACGCGATCTTTCCATAGTTATGGCTCAGCAACGCTATAATCACACATGTGCGACAATTGTACTATGGCGTAAGTAAGTGTAGCGTGATTGCACCCACACGACAACGGTAGTCTATGAGTTAAAGAGCAACAGTAGGTTTGCCCGGTCTCCTAAGTCTAGAAAAAAAAACATTGACAGAAAAACCCCTTACTCAAAATGAATTAGACTAGGTTATAATGATACTGCTGTGAAGCCTAATACTCACTACTCAATTGGACCAAATCATAACCATGCCTACTCCGCCAAGCTATTGTCAGGATAGGGTGATCTATGCCGGTGCCACTTTTCATTTGGCTGACCCAGACCTAAGCAGCAGACGACAAAATCCAAACCACCAGTACTCTCATTCTCATAAAGAAAAAGCCTTTGTGTCATTACTGTGAGCGATATTTCAGTACGTGTAAAATAACTGAAAGAAAAAGTCACCCATGGCAGTGATTATTGTGTGTGTAGTGTGTGTTTGCCTCTGTGATCTATGATTCAGCCAAACTAGATTCTACTTTCTACTTCTACCCACTTGCAGCACTTTGAGCATGATGGCCGCATGAGTTGTATTTTACAATAGTTATCAAGCAACTTAAATGCCAAATCATTGGTAGATGGTGGCATAACAAGTTAATTCATTGTTTTTTCATAGTGTCAGATCCGTACATAGGTGAAAAGCTGACGGTGTGTAAGAATGGCAGTGTACTTTAAAAAATCAAAATGCCTTCAAATTTGAATATTGATTCGGAGAGCTCTGATTTTGAATCAGATTCTATTTTCCTAATGATGACATAATAAATATAAAAGTAACTTTCAGTTTTTGTGTGGGATTGAATATCAAAATAAAGCTTAGTAAAAAAAGAATTTAGCGTAAGATATTAAAGGAACGTTCTTTTCACCATGACCTCTGTAAAACCAGTTCTAAGGCACTATTAAATATATATTCACCCAGCCATCTATCTCTCAATGACCTCTTAATCCTTTGAAAATTTTTAATCTCATCATTATAGATTTTTAAATTGTTAAAGCTTTTAAAAAAAAAAAAAGATACTAAACACCATTTTGTAAATAAGGATAAAAACCTACCTCTAATAACAGCTTCTTAAGTTGAACAAGATGTCCAAGCACTGTATCAAGGAGTAACTGATTGACAGTGTTGCAGTAAATTCCATAACGCTCCAGTACCAGATTTTCCAGACATGTTAGTCTACATAGACACGAAACACTGCGTTGTGACCAATCAAAAGGAATCACCAGTGTTGTCAGATGTTGGGTCAAGCTTGAAAACTTGTCAAAATAATTGACAAACATGCGCTGCCGTCTTCGAAACCTAAGAATGTAGTCTTTAGATGACTCTTGGCTATCTCTAATTGGCTGACGTGAGGGGACTATCTTTCCAATTCATATCAGCATGATGTAGATTTGAAAGCTTTGCAGAAGAAATGAACTGCTCAACAACTGAGAGAAACTGATCAGTTGGATGGCTGATATCAAAGCAGAACTGAAATTTGTTTACAACAGGTCTGACCATTGTGAGAAATCGACTAAAGGAGAAAACTCTTTTCCTTATAGCAATGATGGCAGACTGGATCTATATGAACTGGCCCAGTTCGGTGATGAGGTAAACAAGAATATGGCAAATCACTGAATTGGACAGAGTGCCATAAATGTGGTTTTTTGATGAGACTGTGCCACTCGGCACAGACAAGCATGCAGCGACCCAGGTCACACTGTTTGAGGAAAGACCAAACTTTCAACTTGCAGATATCTGGCAAAAGCTGGAATGGAAAAACTCCATGAAAACTATGACAAGCTGCAGGACTTGCTTCCATGGGCACACCAAAAATATATGAATCATCACTACTAACAGGAAGGTCCATCACAAGAGGAAAGTTTGTGCGGTGATATCGATCTCCCTGAATGCTGCCTAATGACCCTCGCCTGGTACCCACATTGATCACTGTTTGGTCTTTCTTTTTGCCCGAGCCCTTTTTTCTAATTTTTCTGGCCATGTGGGCACTGGCAGGCCGACCTGCACTCATGGCAACAGGTTTTTGCCTTAGTTTTACCTGAAAAAAATGTTCACAGACATATATTAGATTAAAAAATGTATTCAATAGAGAGAAACAAGAAAAAAAACAGAAATGAAGGTAAAATGCTGACAATTCTTCTTAAAAATATGGAGTACAATTTTATGACATTTTATTCAATGAAACAGGCATCTCCATTCATTCAGGTATAGAAAATGGTAGATTAAAAAATGTCATAAAAATTCCTCCCCTTTATGTTTATATATTTAATGTCAAGAAGGCGTAACATAAGACAACATCAAAATCTAATTCTAAATCACTTCCATACACTGCTTTGACTCATATCAAGGACAAGGTTGAAAAGTGTGAATCATTTAATCTATGGTTCTCTAAAGGTTCGTCTTGATGACTGGTCTTACCAAACTAAGAAAAGGATCAATTTGATTTGAAAGTCGCCAACATGGTCAACTATGTCACAACACTCTTCCCTCCACCCACTCTCTTCTCTCTTTCCACCCTCTTTCACTGACACAGGTCAATCAAATAATGTTAACATTTTTCTTATTTTCAATGGTCCTCCCATTTCAATACTACTTGATTGACAAACTTTTGTCTGGGTGTATGTGTTATAGTGACCAATGACAGAGAGAGAGAGCTCGAGAGCTCGAGAGAGAGAGAGCTCGAGAGAGAGAGAGCTCGAGAGAGAGAGCTCGAGAGAGCTCGAGAGAGAGAGAGAGCTCGAGAGAGAGAGAGAGCTCGAGAGAGCTCGAGAGAGAGAAAGAGCTCGAGAGAGAGCTCGAGAGAGAGAGAGAGAGAGAGAGAGCTCGAGAGAGAGAGAGAGAGAGAGAGAGCTCGAGAGAGAGAGAGAGAGAGAGAGAGAGAGAGAGAGAGAGAGAGAGAGAGAGAGAGAGAGAGAGAGAGAGAGAGAGAGAGAGAGAGAGAGAGAGAGAGAGAGAGAGAGAGAGAGAGAGAGAGAGAGAGAGAGAGAGAGAGAGAGAGAGAGAGAGAGAGAGAGAGAGAGAGAGAGAGAGAGAGAGAGAGAGAGAGAGAGAGAGAGAGAGAGAGAGAGAGAGAGAGAGAGGAGAGAGAGAGAGAGAGAGAGAGAGAGAGAGAGAGAGAGAGAGAGAGAGAGAGAGAGAGAGAGAGAGAGAGAGAGAGAGAGAGAGAGAGAGAGAGAGAGAGAGAGAGAGAGAGAGAGAGAGAGAGAGAGAGAGAGAGAGAGAGAGAGAGAGAGAGAGAGAGAGAGAGAGAGAGAGAGAGAGAGAGAGAGAGAGAGAGAGAGAGAGAGAGAGAGAGAGAGAGAGAGAGAGAGAGAGAGAGAGAGAGAGAGAGAGAGAGAGAGAGAGAGAGAGAGAGAGAGAGAGAGAGAGAGAGAGAGAGAGAGAGAGAGAGAGAGAGAGAGAGAGAGAGAGAGAGAGAGAGAGAGAGAGAGAGAGAGAGAGAGAGAGAGAGAGAGAGAGAGAGAGAGAGAGAGAGAGAGAGAGAGAGAGAGAGAGAGAGAGAGAGAGAGAGAGAGAGAGAGAGAGAGAGAGAGAGAGAGAGAGAGAGAGAGAGAGAGAGAGAGAGAGAGAGAGAGAGAGAGAGAGAGAGAGAGAGAGAGAGAGAGAGAGAGAGAGAGAGAGAGAGAGAGAGAGAGAGAGAGAGAGAGAGAGAGAGAGAGAGAGAGAGAGAGAGAGAGAGAGAGAGAGAGAGAGAGAGAGAGAGAGAGAGAGAGAGAGAGAGAGAGAGAGAGAGAGAGAGAGAGAGAGAGAGAGAGAGAGAGAGAGAGAGAGAGAGAGAGAGAGAGAGAGAGAGAGAGAGAGAGAGAGAGAGAGAGAGAGAGAGAGAGAGAGAGAGAGAGAGAGAGAGAGAGAGAGAGAGAGAGAGAGAGAGAGAGAGAGAGAGAGAGAGAGAGAGAGAGAGAGAGAGAGAGAGAGAGAGAGAGAGAGAGAGAGAGAGAGAGAGAGAGAGAGAGAGAGAGAGAGGGAGAGAGAGAGAGAGAGAGAGAGGTCTACCTAGAGCAGATAAGTTTGAGCAATAGGTGCCCCAATTGACACTTGCATTTCAGTACATGTTTCAAATGGCAGTTTAGAGTCTTAGCTGACTGGTTTAGGTGGCTAACAGATCATGCCTTCTTTATTTCAGAGAGAGATGTAGCATTGCTTAAAAAATCCACAGACATTGTCATTTTGTTTTTTATCGTACAACGATTGAAGGTATAATTGCCTTTGCGTTACGGGCTGGGGTGGGAATGTGAGACTGCAAGATAAAGCATGTTTGAATAGTATTATTAAAAAAGCAGGTAAAATATACAATTGCATTTTATTCCAATCTTTTGATGAAATCTATATATCTTCCGTTAAAGAAAAATTGAAGCCAGTGTATTATGTAACAGATCAAAACCACCCACTAACGCCTCAAATCAAAGTGTCCAAATGCTCCAAAAGACGAATTTATTTTTTGTGCCATAAAGAAAGATATATATAAAAGATTGTTCTTACCATCATATGTGAAATTATGCGCGAGTTGACATTTTCTTTCGCTAATGCTAAGTGAATGCGTGGACATCCTTCTTTTTGTTGTTCTTATGGGAACTGAATTATACTTTGTGATATATGCTATGAGACGTATCTTGAATTGATTAAGGATTAACCCTGGTGGTAGTAGTTGTCACTTTTAAAACGGTTCAATTGGAGTGAACGGTAGACCTAAACAAACGCTTAGGCGGTGATAAATGTCTGGAATTTGTGAAAACATCTAACTCTATTATCACATGATAGGGGCTGACGGAGCACATGAAGTTGGGTCAGTAATTGTTTAGGATATTGCTTGTCAATAGTCGCCAAACGGCCGTATCCAATGTACTCTTAGTTCTGTGTAATTCATTTTTGAGGTAACGCTACTAGGTAAATGCCTGTAACACGTCCAGCCTAGGGGTTGTGTGTGTGGCATAATATGGGGTAAGATCAAGAAGAGAGTGATTGTGTTGGTGGTACTGTAGATGTAAAGTCAGTCCATGGAGATGCTAATCCTGGAAGGAGGTTTTGGTGTAATAACTCATGGGATGTCATTGTTGGTGATACAGACTTCAGTAGTGCATTCAGATGAATACTGAGATGTCGGTTATTGGTTGATATTATAACGATCAGATTTTAACTCAAGTGTTGTCACTGGTTAGTGATACAAGTATCATTTGTTAGTTTAAGCATTATTGGTATGGCAGGTTTCACAAAAATGGGACCCACGATAACTTGAATTCTTCAATTAATCTTTCTCAAAATCTAATTGATGAATCTTCTTAACATTTGGTCCATGTATAGCTTTGACATCGCAGATATATAAAAAACACAATATTGTGAAATTTGCTTTCAATTTGTGTTTTGTGAATATTTTTTGTCAGCCACCGCTTCCATCCCGTCCGTATTCCGGGCTAAATTATCGATCGATAAAGACACAAATTTGTGCTAGTTTAGTGGGGCGCTCTATGTGACTGTAGATAGTCAGAGGCGGCGGCGGGGGGGGGGGGGGAGAGGGGGAGGGGGAGGGTATCGTGCATCGGGGAAAAAAACCAGTCGTCAAAAGCGCTTTCTTTTCGGTGAGGGTTTTGTTGCTGGTACATCTCTCTCTACCCTCTTTTCTCTCCTTCCCTCTCTCTCTATTGGCAAACATCGGCCTATAAGTATCGTGATCCTCACTGCGTTACATAAGTCATGAAGTTTACCGTACTGGTTTCAGCAGAATGGTACACACGATAAACCCGTAACACGTAATTTATATAAGGATAGTACAAAGGCGCACAATCGCAGAATTAAAAAAAAAAAAAAAAAAGGGACAAAAAGCATCGGTTTTCATCCATCCACACACGCGGAACGCGCGAGTCATCGGATCAACAGTAAGGCACCGGCCGTGGACTCCATACCCGAGGGTCGAGAAACACAAACACGGACTTGTACATCTTATTGAGAACTAAGGAAAAGTCAGGGAACTCTCCAAACCAGATGCCCAAGCTGCTTACTAAATAAACGCCAGGGAAACCTCGGTCGACTGACCCTGCAGTGATGAAATTACGCCACTGGCATTGACCTAGAATTTTCAGTTATGTCCCATGACTGAAAAACATCACTTTTAACAGCTAATTTACTCGCCTCACAGTCCTTTGCTATCTCTTAAAGTCATATATCTGAATCCTCATGTTCTAAGCTTTAACATGGTATATAACACTTGTAAGAAATATAACATGTTCATTTTGACAAAGACGGAAATAGGGATGGACCATTTTGTGAAACCTGCCGTATGTCAATTTTTGTTTAATGCAAATGTTAGCTTTTTATGAAGTACCATAATTAAAAGCAGAGCCACATAATCTAAATCTTCTCTGCGTTTGCTTTCGAGTCGTTTGTCTCTTTCGTGTCCCAGTTCACACAGTAGTTGGGTGGCGTTGTCAAAAACTTGTATTTTGTGGCGTTGTATGATGTGTTCTGAGTAACGTTCACGTTTGTAATATCGTCTTGAGAGAGCATATTGAGGTATTGATAGGATAGGTGGAGACGTCTCCTTTCTGTCGATATTGTGTCAAAACCCTGTGTTACACCTGCTCACCCGGCACAGTAGAAAATTGACATCTGGCATTGTCATTGTGATTTTAATAACAACTAGAACGAATCACTATTTCTATATTTTCTTTACCTACTTCTATATTTCTCTACTTCTCCCCTCTCCTGCTTTTTCTTTTATTTTTAAACCACAAAACCCAGCAACGCTGTGTTGTTCTTTGGTGTTGTTCTTTTCTATTCTTTCCTACACTTACTCTATCCTCTTTTCTTCCTCCTTTTTCTCTCGTTCTGTCTTTTCACGATTACATGCCCTGCTCTACTCTACAGTGCCGGTTAGCGACTTGGAGCTGTCAATTACGCCCATGTTCAACGGCAAGGCCTGCCTGGTTGAAGTGATCGGAGCTATAACAAGCTGCATTATCTTATTATTGGTTAATATTCATAGTATTGCCTGGATTATAGGTCTCAGATGAAGATCTGGAAAAAAGATCCTATAATACTAGACATAAAACTAGATCTAGTAGAATCTAGATCTAGATAGGATCTAGAGTCTAGGAACTTATTTCTTGTGCCTCCTAATCTTGATTTATTAGCTCTATTATAATATTAAATAGGCCTCTCTACACTCTACGTCAATATAATATCTAGAATCTAGATCTAGCTTCCAGCTCTAGATATGGATCTATATAACATTTTTGTCGGGTATAGCATGCAATTTACCAGGATCCAACATGAAATGAAATTCAGCAAATTGAAGGACTTACATTTTCGTGATCTGCCTCATTTTACAATTTACTACTCAAAAAAGCTAGAGCTGCTTTGTTACCCGGAGGCCTCAGCGGCCTTGCTATGAGGTAAGCAATGCACCGGAAGAGTATATTCATGTCAAACGGAAATGCTGTCATTCTAGCTATTTAGGGAGACGGGAATTTCCTATGCAGAGGCGACTAGTACTGAATTTAGCCGTGATCTCATGAAAAGGATTGGGAGCTTAGAGCAAGAAAAAAAAAAAGAAAACGAAAGTAAGACAAATAAAAAACAAAACCGAAGACAGCATCTAAGATATTATATTTTTCAAATTTAAAATTGCATCATGGCATACATGTGATCTAGATTTAGAGCTAGGTTTAGATAAGATTCTAGACTAGAGAATCAAATCAGTAACACATTATCAGTGTCATAACAGTCATGAGTTCAAGAGGTGAAAAACGACAAAAAAGTGACTTCAGACAACTCCACCAATAAAGACAGAACAAACACGTGACGTTTCGGGCATAATCTCTATTGGACTTCCTAGACGTAGCACTGCCAGTGCATAACCTGAGAATGCACTTTCAGCCAAATTCAGGTCATGGGTTCCTCCATGTCCTGGTCCATTAAAATGCAAAGGCACGCTTGCTTTCGCAGTTTTCAAATCTCTCATGTGATGGCCAAATCTGTTGGAGTGTTGCAAGCGAGTTTTTCCGATGTAGGCCATTCGGCATTCCACAATGACTGGAGCAAATAGCAAATGGCATTGCGAGAGGCGCAGGAGAATTGCCCATTCACTGTCCAAGTCTGTCTGGGGAACAGTAATAGTAATGGAATCACATTTATTCTTAGAGATCTAGATCTAGTAGTATTCTCCTTTTGGCTTATGTCGAATCTATAATAATATAATGGGGCTCTGCTGCACAGTCTACGCTTTATTTCCATTCTTACTGGTTATGTTACCATTCTTTAGTTGTCTTTAAAGAATGTGCAACTGATATAATATAATATATTTATTTTTATTTTGCAACGAGATTTATTCTTTCAAAGGCTTCTTGACGGCTCAATGCGACACTGCTATGTCTCAGATCTGAGCAGTTTTCAGTTTTGTATTGAATGCGCTTATGTGTAATTGTCCTACACTGTATGCTTTTCCACCTATACTCATATCTTTTAATTGTATAATTTTGATTATTTTGACCCTATCATTTTGGACTCTCCCCCACCCCCCCCCCCCCCCCCATCTGGACTCGCTCCCCCAACCTCCTCGCTGTCCTCCTCATGACATCAAGTTGTTAGCTTAATAATGTTGTTAAATGTTGTTTGAGCCAATCAGCTTTCGTTGCAAGCTAAGAATATTGTAATTGTATTATCTTTTTGAACCAATCAGTTTTAACTCAAACCCCGCTTTCGTTGCCATGAAACTGTTGTGAGCTAAGAATGTAGTTTTGTCCTTTTGAGCCAATCAGTTTCGACTCATGACACCCCTCTGATCTACTATATAAATCTGTTATTGACTTGCTCACTCTCTTCTTGCTGTGTGCATTTGGTTGTGAGATATGTATTTGAGAATTGTCCAGGGGAGACAGTACGGTATAGTTAAGTCGACAGTAAGAAATTGTGCAGTTTGATACAGACAGTGAGACATTTGAATATATATTATCAATAAAAATCGTTTGTTGAAACTCGAACCATACAAGTCCTGCCTTCCTCATTATTATTGGACAGCTGTATTTGTGGAAATGTAGAGTGGAGAGAGGTGTGTAAAGTATGTATTGTGAATGTGACAGACAACCATTGCTGCTTTGTTGACAACAAAGATTTTGAGGTTGTATTTTCTGTTTCTGTAGGGCGTATGGCTTTGCAAAAGGCTATTTGTTGTCTTCAATTTTGTTCTTAGGTTGAGTTTTTTAGCATTACTGTGACACGACTCCAATTTATCTTTAAATTAACTGGTTTGTCTCTTTAGATGGAGTTTTAATTGCCATGAGTCACATTTCTTTGATAATAACCAAACCTGTAAAGTCATTCAAGGTATCGTCCTCTGCTCTGGCATTGATATTTTCTTGCACTACAATTCGTTTTGCAAAGTAGTGGTTTTGCTTACTGCATTTTGCACAGCATACCAGCCTTTGTTTCTGCTTTCACTTGCAATTTCACAAATGATCAAAGAAGGTCCCACTCAGACTGAGCACAAAGGCCTGTAAAATATGAGTGTTCTTTTTACTAAAATGCTGTTTCTTGATATACTGTGGACTTTCAATGTTGATCCAGTAAACATAATTATCTGTTTTCTGCTTTCAAATTTATATTCATACTTACTTAAACAAGAGCATGAACCACATGCCTTATTTATAATACAACTTTCTTTTTCATGTCTATAGATGATTGAATATCTACTGTTATGGTTATAAGATTCTTCACAACATGATGGACAGCAACTCTTACTGCCAGTCTTTTGACATGTTAATTTCACTGTCATCAAAGATTTTCAACAGTGACCATCTAAAATCCTGCAGCACACATGAGAAGTATGTAGATGATGTTCAAAGAGTGTTAGCTGCATTTGATGACAGTCATTGTTGTTCAGCTGGAAATACTTCATTAGAATCAAGAAGAGAATGTTCCAGAAGACTGATAGTGTTGTCATCACTTCATGAAATTTTTAAACAATCAAGTAAAACTTGTGAGCTGTTTGATTCTACTACTGGAGATGTAAATTCTGCATCATGGCACCAAGAAAAGGCACCCCAACATCATGATAATAGTGACAGTTGTGCAAAAGGAGAAAATGTTATATCAACTCCCAAAGTTCAGTTAGTTCAGATCAATGATGAAAACAAACGTGTAAAGAGGAAGCTTACTGGTATAACGATGTGGCATCCTTATTACTTGAGAAAGATTATGTTATAAAACTCATGGTAAGTGTCACTTTGTCTTACTCTACCCTCATTGTCTGTCTGTATGTCCATTTGTCTGTCTGTTTGTCTTGCCCTCCTACTATCTCTGTATGTCTGTCTCTTTCTTTCTATTTCTCTCACTCTCTCTCTCTCTCTATCTATATATCTATTTACAGTTGTTGCTGGATAATTGCATGTTGCATAACTGCACGATGTGCATAAATACATGCTGATGATGGTGACCAAATTTTTTCTATTTAACAAGTATCCATAAATGCCTGCTAGACATGCATAATTGCATGCTCAAAACTACAAAACTGTGACCTATTTGTGAAATGATTCTCCCTCTAGGCATTAAGATTAAAATAAAAAAAGAAACAAAAGAAAATGAGGACAGTGAAAATCCACAGTCCAGATGAGAAAATCCTGGCATATGTATGTAGGCGTAAACTGTGATGTCATCACCTTGTACAGTGATGCACGCTCATCGTGCATCTCTCCAAAGCCTACTGTGTGGTCCATAGAACAGACTTGTGTGTCACCAACATGCAGAATGATTGCATTTGAAATTGACCACTAACCATCATTTGGAACAGTTGTTGACAACATTCAGTGGTTCATCTCAGCATATCAATAACAACAAACTTATTCACAAAATGAAACTAAGGGGTTCCTTTTGACTTTGTAACAACTTTGTTTAGTTTGTCTCCTTTCTCATTAAAATAAAATAAAAAACAAAACCAAACAAGAAAAGCCTAAAACACACATATGTTGTTATATCTCTACATACAACCTGTCCTATCGCTTGCCGCATAAATCCAAACCAATACAGTTATACCCACTTATACTACACTACTTACCTGGGTCACTTCCCATAATTGCATAGTACGTTCGTCTTTTTTCTCTCTCTCGATCCCCCTCTCTCTCTCTCTTCCTCCCCCCTCTCATGCCGATGCAGTTATAAACTATAAACAGGGAAATTAATGAGAGGGAAAAAGAGAAAAGAGAGAGAGAGAGAGAGAGAGAGAGAGAGAGAGAGAGAGAGAGAGAGAGAGAGAGAGAGAGAGAGAGAGAGAGAGAGAGAGAGAGTTAGAATTCAATGAATAGGATAGACAAAGAAAGGGGTGGATGGGAAGGAGGATTGTGGCAAAAATAGAATGGTAAAATGATATGATTAGTTTCTCAAATTAATATGGCTATATTAATATTATATAGTGTAATACTCATAAAGGTACCCCTTGACCACAGTAACAAAATGTCTGTATCTTTCTCAGCTTCTACTTTTTCAGAATAATTGTGTTTTTACAGCATGCTTAGCCAAGAAAGTGATTGTGGCATGTGTGAAGAGCAATCCTGATAAGGTATGTACTACTAGTTTAGTCCACCACTATAATTTTATCAATCATATTTACTATTTTTTCAATTAGCCACGGCTAAAAAAAAGAGAAAGTAAAGGAGAGGTGAAAACGATGTCAGCTGTGATATCGGGATAGTGAGTTTCATGGTGTATATATATGTACAAGGATGATTGTTGAAATAATTTTATTACTTTTTTAACTCATCGGTATGTAAAGTTTCTCGTCAAACAACGGGGTGTATTTTTTTATTTTTAATTCATCATGTTAGGTTTATTTATTAGCATTGAAAAGTGTTAATTGAGGGTCTTAAAGACGATGCTTTCATTCAGTAAAGTCAGGAAAATTTATGCTTGTAATTTCAAGTTAACAAAACAGATTTAATTTTATGGTAAAATTATGTGGGCCAATATATAACATTTGTCACAACTCGTTACACAAAAGGGAAAATTGTTCTTATGCAAAAAAAAGAAAAGAGACATGATTGACAGACATGATTTATGATTTAAATGCTGAAGCATTGCCAAAGGCAGTTATGTTCATTACATTTTATATGACATCATCATAAAAAATATCATTTAAAGTTGAATTCATTACCTAACAGTTTCAATTTTTTCAAGGATAATAAAATAATTGTTTTGCTTCTTTCTTTTTATGTGTGCATGTCTAAGTTCACCAACTGGATGGATTTAAGCAACATTTTTATGAAACTGATTTTGGTTCTATTTTGTCTTTTTTTTTCTCAATCTTGTTTGTGTTTTTTTTGTGTTTATGTGTATGGGGCACAAGCAGGATGTGCTTGTACTATCTAATTAAAACTAAAAACATTTCTTTCCAGATTTGTCTTATCCTACAGGGTATTGAATCTTTGCTGGCACAGAACTTTGAGAAAAATCTTAGAATGTTTGATTTGTTACTAGAATTCATGTCAAAGCAGAATGTGAAGAATCATATTACTATTCTTGAGCGGACGTATACTTGGTTCACAAGCCTTTATGAAGGGAAACATGTGTTTTCTGTAAAAGCAATTATAAGAGAAATCATTGTGAAAAGAGATAAATGGACTAAACTCATTTCTTTTCTTTCATTTACAAAAAACATAATTAAATATGGAAATATTCATGGAAAGGATGTTCAACCCTGCTTGCTACATGACATTCTGGATGTGTTAATGAACCTCCTTGGCGAACATTTTCCTGATGGAGAATGCCTTTATCAGCCTGTGTTACTCAAAATAATTAAGATTTTCAATATGGCTTTGAATATAGATATTGTTTTGAGAAAAGATGTGATCCCAAAACCAGTTCTAGAGGTGGCTGTGCAAATATTGAAAAGTTTCCCTTCTTTATTTACTAGTCTTGGCAACAATTATTTTTTGATGAACAAATTGTTTTGGGGAAAAGAACATTCAGAACATGTACAAAAAGAATGGAATGCCTATCATGTCAGCTGCAGTATGACTATGACAAGACTATTTCTTGTTCTCAGTCTAAAGTCATGCCTGTTTTCAAAGTACTCAAACACTTTTGACGGTATGTTGAAATATTTATAGCATGTTCATTTTATTTGTTTATTTTACAAGTGGCAAGTCTAAGTATATTCATGTAGCATTTAAAAATTTTATTTAGAGATTTTCAGCCTTTGCCAAACACTGTAAGCCATTGATATTGAAAAGTTAGATATATTGCTTACCTTATTTTCATTCTAGCAGAGCACTGAAACATGTTCATGATAATATTGAAAAGTTAGATCTATTGCTTTCCTTATTTTCATTCTTGCAGCACTGGAACTAAAAATATGACATTTTCATGATAATATTAAAATTGAAAAGTTGGATCTATTGCTTTTCTTATTTTCATGATAATATTGAAAAGTAAAGATATGTTTTAAGATGCAATGCTCACCCCTAATAAATTACCAGTGATCAAGGACATGAGTGTTCTTACACACAATGTCTTTTTTGTATCAAATGTCAACAAGAAGTTCTTTCAAGACTGTTATGGCCCATAGAACAGAACATCCTGGTTTCTATAGCGTAAATTAACACAGATGATAGTATATATCGCTTTCTAGAAAGGACGCTTATAGTCTGTTTAAGTTTATTCCCTAGTTGATACTGGTTCCCATTTGCACCTGAATTAAATGGGAAACAGGAATACAGCATCAGATGTATAGTTAACATTGCCAGGATATGAAACCAGCATCTCACATTCCCTAAATCCATCAACCTGATCACTCGTGGCAATGGGATAACACAAGGTCAATACCAAATGTATTGTAAAACATTGTAACCTTTTAACTTACATTGACTTATCTCAGAGACAAAGTTGATGAGTACAAATCATTTCTCTTTTTGTTATCATTTAAATTTTTATCATGATAAATTACTTTTGTACCAGAATATTAAATGCACAAGAAAAGGATGGACTGGATTTGTAACTCAAGAAAACATTAAAAGTTAGAATCATCGCTCCCACCCTCTACCCCCTACACTCCCCCTTTCACTCATACTTTCAGGTCATACTGTCCCTCAGGTTACTATATGGTCAATGGAATCATTTCAATCGAGGCAATAAATATTAGAAATGACATCCTCTTATCATTTGATGGGTTATGTCTATATCCCCTATATATGTGGGCATGTCTATTACATAACCAGTCATAACTAATCCAGCAACATCTCAGTTCATAAGTCTTATCTGGCTAATATCTCTCTTATATGCAAAACTTATTATAGTCCATTTCACTTCATACAGGCAATTTTTTTGGCAGATAACTTTGTTACAGTTCTTTAAAAGCTCATGTCGCAATAATGCATGGCATATTTTTTTCAAATTTGATTAGTTTGAAACGAAAAAGTTTTCTTTAGCATTTGTTTTAAAAAGTGAAGTGATCATGTCTCATTAACATGGCTTACAGCCTAAGTTTGCCTTTCGTGTCTTTCTTAAAAGCAAGTTTGTACTTTCTTTCTTCACAGTCATTTTTGTTTTTGTGAGATTCAGACTAATCTGCTTTTATTCTTCAGCTGTAAGTAAAAAAAAGTTGCTAACATTAAACGAAACGTTGCAATAAAGCAATTTGTTGTATATAATTCTTAAATGGTTTTATTGTTACCGTCGAGATTTCATAAAAAGAAGTGAATTCTTTTCAAACCCGGTACTTAACCCTTGAATGGAAAAAATAAATATAGCCATTGCGACATGAGGTTTTATGTAAGTGTGGAAAATTTGAATATGAAACCCTGTAATATAAAAAAAGATATCCTGAAAAAATATTGCCCATTTGAAGTGAATTTGACTCTAGTTTGTAAGTGTGATGAAGCAAACCAGGACGAGCAATTTTCCACAAAAATAATAAATATACTAATGTTTCACTTTATCAGCTGCTAAGCATTTTATAACAAATGTGTTGTTCTTAATATACTGTGGATTTAAAGAGAAAGATTTCTATCATGTGAAAAGGTGTTCTTATAGCTGAGTCCTTAAAAGTGGTGAGGGCTGTACTGCATACATATATGCACATACATTAGAAAAAATAGACAGGGTATTTCATTGTAACTAATAAGTATGAAAATCAGTGTTAAAGATATCCAAAATCACCTATGCACTTAAATATATTTCTCTGTCTTGATCAAAGTCATTTTTTGTAATATGATGATGAAACTTGATAGAAAGTTTTCTGCACACGTGATGATTTATATAGTCTTTCATTTTCTCAGATGCAAATATCAGAGGCTCCACTCACCAAATTTGTGATACATTTAGAATGTGGTTTCTTCAAAACCATAATGAAGTGTTAACTAATTTAGAATGGCTTCCTGCCTTATTGGGAGAAGATGACAACCAATGGATAACCGTACTTCTCTGTCTTCTTCTCATTCACACACATTTGTAAGTAAATGAATAGATGTAGACCTGATGCATGTACATGTTTTAATTTTTTCTCTTGATATTGTTGGATGACTATATTAGTAGAATGATTTACGACGCCTACAACCACCACTCCTTCCATAAGGATAACATTTATCAGGAAATGCATTTACAGAGCAGAAAATTGTTGGTCTTGTCAGATTGACCTTGTAATAGCAATAGTCATAAAATCTTGACTAAAGTCTATTTTTACTGGCACCCCCACCCTTCCTTTTCCTGAGACTGAGAGTAAGAGTCACTCACACCAATCCTTCAACTCATAACAAAAGAATTATTGTTCATGCCAGTAATACCATTGTTTATGTAGACAATCATGAATAGTCTGAAACACTGATGGATGGGTTTTTGTTTGAAATAAAACCTGTCCACCATGGTGGTGATCTCATTCAGGTGTTGATGATGTTTCAAACTTGAATGTCTGCATCCATGCACATATTTTTACTTTTATTGTTCTATTAAAACCATTTCTTGATGCTAGGTAGGTTGAGAACACTTAACATTACAGGTGGAGCAGCAAGTATAGGTGGCCTGAAAATTGGGTGACCTAACTATTTTGGCCCCCTGGCAAGGGTAACAAATGACTATCAGAAGTTGTCATTTTGTGAAATGGCATAAAATCAACATATCTTTCCTATGTGTGGCTTCCAATACACTTAGTCCAGGGTGTACAATATAGGCCCTGGGAAGTTTAAAAGGGCTGTTTGGACAAAGCTATCCACACCCTGAGATCACTCCTTGATAGCCATGGATGAGAAAATAAACAATGATAAAATAACGTTGATGTATTTGGAGTATTTGTGTACAAATTTAAGGATGGAATGAGATGAAACTTAATGATCTTAAAGCTTCATTTGAGGGTTTTAATGTATTTCTTACCTTTCCACAGAAATGAGAAAGAAAAGAAACAAGTTTCACCATCACAAGTCTTACACCCGAATCAGTGTCTAGAATGTAAGGACAAGGCTAATGGACAGCAGCATGAGAGTTATGTTAATGTCTCGGCAAGCTGTCATATGTCAGAACCTTCTCCCTCACCATCCAGCTGTGATAAACAGTGTACATTTAGCATATTCCATGATCGACTTTGTCCCCATAGACTTTTTGTACAATTTATTAATTTTATTGCATTTGATCATCTTGTCCTAGCAGATTTTCTCATGTCTCCTGAGACCAATTTTTTAACCTACTTCACTAAGTACATTACTCTGTTAAATGAGGAATGGAAAGATTTCTACAAAAACTATGATGCTTATGAGACTATTTTTACTGAACGCAATCAAAGCAATGCCTCTTCTTGCCATATCGAACCTGCTCTCACCAGTATTACTTCAATGCATTCTGGCGCAAACAACTCACTAGTCGTACTGCACAACTCATCAGCAACTGGTCCCCATTCAAATCTTCCATTTTCTCAAACTCATCTGACTGCCTCAAATGCTTTCCAAAGAGTCGATGAGTCATCGATAGAACCGTCTATCAAGAAAGTGAAATTAACAATGACATTTGTAACTCCATGTCACATGTCTGATCAAAATTCAGTCAATGGTTCCCATGAGTCCGTTAAAGGAAAGCATACGCTACTTTCTTCTCTTGTCTCATACTCAGATTCTGAAGATTCCGATCATGACAATTTAGATGTTGATTTAGGCGATAAATCTGTAAAAAAGAATGAAATTCCCTCATACTATCATTCTAGTAGTAGGTACACATGCTCTGACATAAGACAAGATGATGAAAGTGATAGAAATATGAATGACAAAAGAAAATGTTTAATTCTGCCTATAACTATAATTCAAGGGACATGACATTGTTTCTTGACGGTCAAAAATCCACAAATGACCGACATACACCGTCTGATAGTATAACTGATGATGAGGAACAAGACTCAAATGATAGTGATAGTGAAACAGTACGTTGTGAACATAACACATTAGAAAGATTCATGACAATGTTAATACGACTGCATCTTCATGTAGATCGTCTTAATGATCAACATTTAATTCCTTATAAGGCTAATCTTTTATTGAAACTATTGAGTGCTTGTATTGAAAAGTATGAATCTGATGAAAGCACACAATAAATGTCTACATATATTATAAACATTTTAATTTTTGTCTTGTTTTCATTTTAAATAGATCCACCATAGTATTGATTTGGTAAAGGATAAAGGTAAAGATGATTTTATGATATATGTCCCAGGAGACTCGGTTCTGAGAAATTTTTTAATCCCTTAATGCATATGCTGCAAGTGGTATGCACAACCTTTTGCGTGCAGGAACCGCAGGGCGTGTTGTGCTATGAGGCAATCATTAAAATAAGCATGAATATCAAATGAATAGTTTTAAGTTATTTCTTTACTTTTTTTCTGAATTTTTGTGAGCTCAAAACACTAGAAAAGGAAGATAATAGGCTTTGCTGAATCGATAGAAGAATTCTGAGATCCTAGTTTGGATATGGAGCCCTCTGATGATAACAAACTACATGTTCAACTTCAAGTAACTTTAATGAGTCAGTTAAAAGCAGTGATGGGAATGCCATAGTTTAGAGCTTCCAGAACTTTACCAAACAGGAAGGGGATGTGACAATGGGAATCATCATCATCATTTGGCTTTTTACCCTGCACCAGGATATAGGACACCGACAATAGACTTCCACTTCTTCCTATTTTGGGCATTCCTTACAATTTAAACTAGGCCTGTGTCTGGAAATTGTGTCTCTGAGTCTAAAAATATAGATTGCTCAAGTCTGACTATCTTGTGTTGCCATAGAATTTAATTAATAATTGAGATTGTTATAAATCTGATCTCTCATGTAAATAAATAGGTTGTCTCTCCCTGTGTCTGGATCTATTTATGTGAGATGACGATGTTCTTCTAACGACTCTGAGTGGAAAAAGATGGGGAAAAATAGAAAATGTCCGTTTTAGACAGATTAAACTGCCGTAAGGAGCACATTTTACTTTCTGTTTTCGTGTTAGACAGGTTTCCGCTTTAGACAGGTAAAAAATATAGCAATTTATCAAGGGGCGTTGAGGGAATTCCGTTTAAGACAGGATTCCGCTTTGGACAGGTTTCCATTTTAGTTTAGCATGTTCGACTGTACATTGCATACTGAGCAAAAGAATTAATGAACCACCTTTCTTTCTGTACCGTTCCCATTCTACCTTCCGATGTACAAGTTTAGATGCCCAATATGATCTTTCCCAGACTACCCTGATCCCTTCTGTGAAGGTTAAAGTATTTTGCTTTAGTGCCTCTTTTATATCTTCTTCCCACTTTCACCGAGGTCTACCTTGGGTTTTATCATTGTAATTGTATACTGATTTAACGATTCTCTTATCATTCATTCTGTTTACATGCCCAAACCATCTGACTTATTTCTATCGTTCTTCTTAAGCAATCTGTTTTGGTTTGATCTCTTATTGTATTGTTTCTGATTTTGTCTCTTATACTTATAGTTTTTCCTACTACTCTTTTTAGATATTCAATTTCAGCTGCTTCTACTCTACTGTCTAAGGTCCAAGTTTCACTGCCATAGAGAAGAGTAGAACTGTTGTATATTGCCTTCCTGGTTTTTTGTTGACATTTCTTAGATGTTATATATTGTCATTGCCTTTTGGATTCTCTGACTGATTTCTTCTCTTCTTAGTTTTCCCTCAGATTTATTCATTACTCCTAGGTTGTAACTTTGAACTTATTCTAACTTTTCCCTGCCCAGTTAAAGATTTTGTGTTTTAGTTTCAGTAGTTACTAGCATTGTTTTTGTTTTCTTTGTATTTACTTTCACTTCTCTTTTATTTTGTTCATTATTCAGCATGTTTAAATTAATATTATACTGGAGGTCACTTTCTGATTTTCCAAACAGGACTAAATCATCAGCAAATGAAAGCATAGATAGATTTACTGGCTTGAGTTTCCACATATCTACATCTCATTTTTTGAAGCTGTCTTTGCAACTGAATCCATAAATGTGATAAATAGAAGAGGGCTCAGGGTACAGCCCTGCCTTACTCCTACTCCTATAACTATAACTACATCAAATTCGTCAGACAAGTTTCCAGTTACTCTCATTGCCTATGTTGGTTTATTGTAAAAAGTTTTATTAGTTTAAATTAAACGTTTCTCTACATTATGTTCTTTTAAAGTTTAAAGAATGCCATGGTTGATCTCTCCTAAGTGTCAAATGCATTTTCTAGGTCAGTAAAACAGAGGTGCAAGTCATGGTTTCTGCTGATCAATGTGCAAATTACATAACATTGGAGAAGCTCACTATTAATGTTTATGATAGAGAGATGTGTTATTTGCCTCGCAGGCAGACGTATTTCTGTGCTCCACTCTAACCTGGATTTTTATGTGTCTGTTTCATTTTTAACATCCTGGATTCTTATATCTACAAATCCGTCACATCCTAGTCTTCTGAGCTGTGTTTGAATCTTCCATTTTAAATAAGTCGTTTTCGTTTATTTCTAAATTTGAAGAATTCATTTCATTCGTTCAGGTTTAGTGACATTTTTACTCTTTTCCATTATCCAATTTTTACTCACCACGTGCTACAAACCATTCACGCTCACAAACAATAACATTAAAAGCGACTTTTTAACCAACAGCCAGAGACAATGTCGTGGTGGCCAACGTAGTTTGACGACTTATACAAACAATATATGGTCGGAGGCCCCAACGTCGCTGTTGTGAGCCCCCCCCCCTCAAACTCTCACGGCGGTTCCTTGTTGTGAAGACAACTAAAACGACGAAAATAACAACAACTGGGCAGGACAAACCAATGAAAGCATCGCATTCCCTGAGCACATCCCAAGGGTTATGCGTGGTAGAAAAGCAATACACGAAGTTGATCTCGACATTGAATAATAATCTTGACCAGTCCAATGTTCAGCCCTGCACAACGGTAAAACATAATTTTGACTGACAATTTACATGAAAAGGATAATAACCATGTTAAAGTCCTACTCTTGAACGCTCAGTTATCACGAAATAAAAGCGGTCTGATTCAAGACCTGATTATTGAATCTGAATCCTGATGTTGATATTGCTTTCCTCACAGAATCATGGCTTCAACCAAAAGGTGATGAGGTAATCATCAACGACCTAGCTCCCCGGGTTCAAGCCAACACCAGACCGAGACTCAGCGGTTCAGGAGGGGGCTGTGCGTAATTAGCAGGTGTAATCTTAACATAAAAACGAAAATGATCACCACACTTAAATCATTCGAATATTGTGAGTGCACACTTCAAACAAAGGGACAATCAACAACCTTCATGTGCATATATCGTCCACCACCTAGTAAGAAGAATAAACTTAAAGTGTTGGATTTCATTGCTGATTTTCAAACCCTGGTAGAAAGTTACACGACAAAAAAGAGCAGGCCTATCATACTTGGTGACTTCAATCTACACTATGATAATCTGCATAACCGAAATACCAATACCTTAAAATCAATTCTAACATCAAATAGCTTCAAGCAGCATGTAAACACGGCAACGCACGTAAAACAACATACATTAGACTGGGTTGTAACCGATGACAACCAGGAAATTTACAACCTTGACGTAGTGGATAAAGGCGTCTCTGACTATTTCGTCATTACTTTCGAAATCAACGTAAAAAAAATAACTCCCAGACGAAATATTACATCAAAAAGAAAGCTTTTGATCACACGACACTAGAGGCCGACAATGACATTGAACGTTTGTCCTGAGCCTTCTGACAATTATCAATGTCATCGAAACCTACAACAACACACTAAGGCAGCTGCTCGATCACTATGTATCTATTGTACACCGCACAGTCACCGATTGCCCATCAGCACCATGGCTGACAGGGGAGATAAAGCTACTCAAAGTGGAACGACGATGAGCAGAGAGAAAATGATGCTCTACAAGCTTGGAGATACATTGAACGTGTTGTCCTGAGCCTTCTGACAAGTATCAATGTCATCGAAACCTACAACAACACACTAAGGCAGCTGCTCGATCACCATGTACCTATTGAACACCGCACAGTCACCGATCGCCCATCAGCACCGTGGCTGACAAGGGAGATAAAGCTACTCAAAGTGGAACGACGACCAGCAGAGAGAGAAAATGGCGCTCTACAAGCTTGGAGATACACAAACAAATTTACAAACAACATAACAACAAATGAAGCTACTGATTAAAGCTGCAAAGGCTGAAAATGATAACAGCAGAATCAACAGGTGCACAACTGCGCCAGCAAAATGACGGGCAAATCTGACAAAGAAAATGTTCCAACCGGTTACTCAAGGAATGACTTACCTGACGTACATGTATTTGGACATTATTTCAAGGATAAAGTACATCTCATCAGAAACAATCTCGACCAGCATCATCATTCACCATCGACTTTCAAACAATTTAAGGTGATACGGTCTTCTGTGAATTCCAACCGGTCACCGAGGAGGATCTCAAGACCCTTATAAGATCTTCACCACCGAAATCATGCTACCTTGATCTGATTGACACATCATTATTAGTTAGATATTTAGATCACCTAGCTCCTGTTCTAACAACCATTGTTAATGAATCTCTAAAAACTGGAATCGTACCTAAGACCTTTAAACACGCAATTGCAACCCTCTACTTTTAAGAAACCCAGCTTATCTCCTGAAGAATTAAAAAACTATAAGCCTGTTTCAAACCTCCCATTTTTATCGAAAATTTTGTAAAAGGTCGTTGCAATGCAATTAAAGAAACGTCTTCTGAAATATAAATTATTCGAACCCAATCAGTCAGCTTACAGACAATATCACAACACGGAAACAGCCTTGCTTAAGATACAAAATGATTTGTTGTGCGCTGTCGATGAATGCAAAGTGTCAGTCTTAACCCTGCTTGATTTAAGCGGCGTTTGACACACTTGACCATTCTATTCTTAATCTTATTGAGTGACTTTCCAAAACTTTTAGTCTAGAGGGCACTGTGCTTGACTGGGTTATATCCTATCTTCATGATCGCACCCAATCAATCTCTCTTGATAAAGTGCAATCTTCTCCTTTTCCACTCAAGTATGGGGTTCCACAAGGGTCAGTGCTTGATCCCCTACTATACACATTGTATACACAACCGCTTGATGATATTGTCAAACAGCATGGGGTAAACCATCACATGTATGCTGGCAATACGCAACTTTACAAATCTGCCATGTCTATAAATACAAATTATATTTTGAAATCCATGAAATTATATAATTATGTATGTCTCATGTAAAAGCGTGGATGTCTACTAACAAGCTTAAACGAAAGGAAGAAAAAACCGAAATATTACTATGTAATCCAAAAAATCTCAGTTGGCCTGACGAAACTAACTCTATAAGGGTAGAAAATGAAGAAATAAAATTCAAGCAGAACGCTAAAAATCTTGGGGTATATTTCGATGATAATTGATCTATGGAACATCATATAAACCATCTCTGTAAAACTCTTTACCTCGAAATCAGACGATTTGGACATCTATCAAACTCTCTTAATTTAAGTTCTCTTAAAACATTGACTTCAGCACACATTTTTTCCAAAATTGATTATTGCAACTCCGTTTTATAATTTACCTGATGTCTTGATTCATAAGCTCCAACGTATCCAAAACCATGGGCCAGAGTGATTTTGAAGAAAAGAAATATGAACATATTATCCCTATGTTCATGCCTCTGCATTGGCTCCCGATCGATAAACAAATAAATACAAAATTGCGACTTTATATCACAAATGTAAAACTAAAACCGATAGAGCTCCAAATTATTTAAATGACCTGATCTTTGGTTATGTTCCATCCCGCCAACTGAGATCTACAAATCAATGTCTGTTAAGTGTTCCCCCAAAGAAAAGCCTGACAAAACTGTCACTGCGCTCTTTTACATATGCAGGTCCTCACGTCTGGAATGCTCTTCTGCTGTCCATACGATCTATGGTTAACACGTTGGAAGACACCTTTAAAAAACATCTCAAAACATACCTCATGCGATACTTCTTAGAAGAAAAGTAATTGTTTTCATTATGTGATTTTAATTCATGTACCATACACCTTCATAAATGATATTATGCTGTCATCTATTTATGTACATTGCTCATGTTTTTTTACTATGTATGTATAAATGCGCCTAGAGTTGTCGTAAAATGGGAGTGGGCGCTATAGAAATGAATTATATTATTATTATTATTATTATTATTATTATTAGATATTGTAAGTGGTAAGACTTTCAACCTATGAATACTACTACACATTCGTTAGTCGTTGGCACATGCAAGAAGCATTACTTAGCTTGATACTGATGCTGCTCTATGTTACAACGAGACAAAAGTATGGACACATGACCCAAATATCGGATATCTGCAAAATCTTATGTTTAAAGGATGACGATACTGTTGGTAGTTCAGATCAGATTGTATTGTTTCATCTACTATCTCCGAGATGTCTTCAATCATAACTTCCACTTACATCCATGAGAAATGATTCCTGTCATTCCTGCAGATTTTGAACATGAACAGCCATGCCATTGAGACTACCTTGCCCATTCAAGCAAAGACAATAACAGATTCAACATTTTCAAAGGCATCACTTATTTATTGCAAAAGAAAAAGGAAGCACATATTTGAAGGCCAAAGTGATTAGTCCAAATTGTTATATGTATTTTTGCTCAAAATTTTACAAACATACATTGCCATAATGCCAAATAAAGCCTGCAGGCTTGACTCAAGTTTGTATATATGCTGGCACAAGATTTGTAAAAAATATTTGATTATGGTAAAACATGAGTCCAGTCCCTTTTACGAGGGACTACATGTAGTAAAAAAAATTCACGTTCTATGATATTTACCTAAGCCTATCCATGTGATGTCTTCTAACTCTAGCTATGAATTGAAGAAGCTTTCAACTAGAAACTGGCTTCTCGGATGCAGACAGATGGATCTGAATGATAGCACCATAAAAGAAAAGTGGCAGATGTATAAAGAAACACTCCTCAGTTGTACTGAAGAGGTCTGTGGTACGAAACAAATTAAAGGAGATAGGAAAAGAACAGCATGGTGGAATGAGAATGTCAAGATTATGATTAAAGAAAAAAGAAGGATGCCTGGAAGAAATACTTGCAAACAAAGAGACCAGAGGATAGGATAGATTACGTGAACAAAGAACTATTGCCAAAGAGGAAGTGAGCAAAGCAAAACAGGAACAATGGGAAGAGTGTAGACAAAGACTTCAAGAAAGCTATCAAGGAAATAAAAAGCTGTTCTGGGGGGCAATGAAGAGCATGACAAAGACCAAAGCATGCCTAATACAACAAATTAAGAATGCCAAAGGAGAAATAATGAAAGAAGACAGCGAAATCATGGAAACATGGAGAAAGCATTTTCACCAATTACATAATCCACTCCAAAACATATGAAACAAGGAGTAAAGGTCAATTAGTAAGAGTAACAAGCAATCCAGCTGAAGATGTAGATATATCAATGGAAGAAATCCAAACAGCTATAAAAAAAGTGAAAGGAAAAGGCCCAGGAGCAGATCAAGTTTATCCAGAAATGATTCAAAACCAAGGGAGAGAGGCAGACAAACTACTACTGAGTACTACATGCAATATGCCAACAAGCATGAAAGTCCAAACAGGTGCCAGACGACTGAAAAAGGGAATGGTAGTACCAATACCCAGAAAAGGATCAACTATGGAATGCTCAAACTATAAAGGGATATCACTACTTAACGTACCAGGAAAAGTGTATGCCAGGATATTGGAAATGAGACCAAGGAAAAGAGTAGTGGATCAGATTGAAGAGCATCAGAGTGGATTTAGACCAGGAAGAAGTGTACAAGACCACATATTTACAATTAGACAAATAATAGAAAAATTCCCTCAGAGAAACATTGACTTGCACCTGTGTTTTATTGACTTAGAAAAGGCATTTGACACTGTGAGGAGGGACGAACTATGGCATTCAAAAGAAAACAATGTAGAGCAAAATTTAATAGAAGCCATTAAAAGTTTTTACAATAAGCCAACATGTGCAGTGAGAGTAGCTGGAAACATATCTGCAGAATTTGATGTAGATATAGGAATAAGACAGGGTTGTGTCCTCTTTGTTTAAGTCCTCTAAGCATCCTCAAAAATGAAGAAAATGAATGAAGGTATGTGGAAGCTCAAACCAGTAAATGTATCAATGCTTTCATTTGCCGATGATTTAGTTCTATTTGGAAAATCAGAAAGTGACCTGCAGTCGAATATCAACATTATGAACAATGAACTAAATTAAAGAGGAATGAGAGTAAATGCAAAGAAAACCAAAACAATGCTAATAACTAGGGAAGCTAAAAATACTAAAACATAAAATCTTAAATTGGGCAGGGAGAATTTAGAACAAGTTCAAAGGTACAATTATCTAGGAGTAATGATTAACTTGCTCAAAGGGAAACCTAAGAGAAGAAATCAACCAGAGAATCCAAAAGGCAGGTGCAATATATAACCATCTAGAAAAGGCATTTGTAGGTAAGCAAGAATTGTCAACAAAAAACCAAAATAGCAATATACAATACAGTGTATTGTCCTACTCTCCTCTATGACAGCAAAACCTGGACTTTAGAGTACAGGCAGCTGAAATAAAATATCTAAGAAGAGTAGTAAGGAAAAACTAAAAGAGACAAAATCAGAAACACAACAATAAGAGATCAAACCAAAGCAGATGGCATAAAACTAAGACAGATATAAATCAATTGAGTTGGTTTGGGCATGTAAACAGAACGAATGACAAGAGAATAGCTAAATCAGTATACAATGTTAAATTCCAAGGTAAAAGACCAAAGGCAGACCTCGGAGAAAGTGAGAAGAAGATATAAAAGAGGCATTGAAGCATAGAAATTTAACTTTTTTGGAAGAAAACAAAAAATGCCAGGACAGGGCATCCTGAAGAAATATTATCTTGGGCATCTGAACCCATTCATCGAAAGGTAGAATGGGAACTGATAAAGAAAGAAAGAAAGATAATCATACTTATACATATATATAGTTAAAAAAAGATATTTTTTCAAAAAATTCACAAATCACATGGTCACACGAAAGAAAATCCTGTATAAATAATATATTTGTTAAAAAAAAAAGTATGCATAATCAGAGGTGTGTCAGAAAAGGTCAGGACTGGTGTAAAAAAAGATACAAACTACAAGACTTCCCGTTCGAGGTCATCACCCTGGAGTCTAACAACACACTTTCCCAGCCCTCTACTGACTGCCACGCCGAAGGTTTTTTTTTCCGGGATCATCCGCAGCTCCTTTGTTAGAACCCACTGATAAAAGTAAGAGGGATCAACCTAGAAGCACATGGAGACTAGAGATAGAGACAGAGATGCGAAGTTGAGGGTATTATTTGCAAATTGCAATGAATGGAGACAAATGAACGAGACAGCTCTGGAGGGTTATTGCCCGCGACCTACACATCCTGTATTAATGCTTATAGTTAAATAAAAGCCATCAATGGCATTGTCTTTATGGATTACATGTATTTAGCAAGCCATTCCTCTATAGGAGTTCCTCATGATGTTGATGAGCTTTTCAAATGTACCAATGAGTGTTGCATTAGCTTACACATTGTTTGGATGTCGACACTGTCAAATGCCTTCACATAGTCAACTAAATTAAAATAGAGGGGGGAGTTCCATTCTGGTGACTGTTCAATGATTACAGTGGAGCCTTTTTTCTTAATGGCATCGGATACAATGGGACTTTTTCAAATCTCTTTTGAATCTCTTTATTTATAAGCTTTATAAAAAATATGCATGCTTGGAATGGCCCGGGGTTACAATGAATCTTTGTTCTATAAGATTCCACCACTGTAAACTATTTATCAAGGGGAAAAAATCATTCTTATTGGCGTGAAAAGCTCATACATAAAAACAGTAATGATAAACGTAAAAGAAGGAACAATTGATTGGTATTCTTCTGTGACTCTCCCCGTAGGCTAGACCCACATACTACATACTACATGTAATAATAATAATACCTGGTAATAATTGTAATAATATAATTCATTTCTATAGCACCCACTCTCCACTTACGATAGCTCTAGGCGCATACTCCATGTAGTCTACAGTATTGTTATTATATAGTGCCTACACATAAGGCCCATCACATGCCGTACTGTATTTTTATTTCATTTTTACTAGTAATACTAGCCTGCATCATTCAGGCCTAGGGCCTATGGTACTGTGGCATGCCAATGCAAGATGTTCAATCATGCTAGCAGCTGCAAAAAGTGACTGTGTGTGTGCATGTGTGGGCTTGTGTGATATCAACTTGCGCATCATGTAGCCCGTGTCGGGTTAACGTGGACAGTGAGGAAGACTGAAACGGCTTGGGTCATCTCAGAATGTACACCTGCCAGCACTGCAGTGTCTTTGATCGAAGTTCACACGAGAATCGTGGATAATATTGTCTGTCTAGGGTTGTAAATAATGTAGATGTATACACGGTTAGAACGGGACTCAGTTGCAACAGGATTTTCCCCTAACCCGTCAGTCCCGCTGTAACCGAGTTCCACTGTATTCTTAATGTACCAATCAGATCTGTGCATGATCTGTTGCTTCTATCTAAAGCAGCCCGTTCCTCTTAAATAATAATAATAATTATAACAGTAATAATAATAATAATAATAATAATAATAATAATATTAATAATAATATTAATAATAATAATAATAATAATAATAGTAATAATAATAATAATAATAATAATAATAATAATAATAATAATAATAATAATAATAATAATAATAATAATAATAATGATAATAATAATAAGGTGACTTATATAGCGCCCTATCGTCAAAGCCTTACATAATTATGATATAATAATACAGGTAAAAACAGGGATAAAATGAAACAATCGGGCAAAAGGCAACTGATTATAGTCATAAGTTAAAATTAAGTATATGTATACAAATTCTACAGTAATTTTAAGAAGAATCAATCAGAACATAAAATACATGGTGAATATTATGACATATGGAATCAATGATGATTCCATGCATAAAAAACTTCCTAAACAAATGAGTCTTTAAACATATTTTAAATTTGATGTCATCTTCTGCCAGTCTCACTGATGATGGAAGTTTGTTCCAGACAGAGGGGCTGAATTTGCCAAAGGCCCTATCCCCCAAAGAGCTTGTTATTTTGTTTTTGAAACTAAAAAGAGTTTTGATTCTTGTGATCTTAATTGTCAAGATGGGGTGTATGAAAAGATGATTTCCTTAAAATAAACTGGTGCTGTTTAAAAAATAGACATTTAGCAAAGATAGGTGATTTTGAAATCTATTCGAGCCTTCATTGGGAACCAGTGCAGTTTTCAACATTTCAATGCTGCTATCATGTCTTGACCACCGAAGGACCAGTCGGGCAAAGCACAATTTTGAACTTCCTAGAATCATCTAATTTTGTCATCAGGCAGAGAATTACAGTAGTCCAAACGTGATACGACAAGTGCAGAGACTAGTGTTTTAACTGCCTTCCCAGAGAGCATTGATTTCAGGAAAGAGATTTTCCCAATTTCAAGATACATTATTCTGATCATATTGTTGATCTGCCAGTTCGTGGAAAGTGTGTTGTCTAGAATAACTCCCAAATTATTTCATTTCTCTGAGAAGTCAGTTTCAACATCAACCATATAAATGAAAGTCAATTCAATCAATTTTCTATTGGACTCTGAAGAGCATAGTAGTAGAGTTTCAGTTTTTTTCTTGATTTAGTTTAAGTTTGTTCTCCTGCATCCAATCCCTGACAAAGATGCAAAACTGTTCAATGGTCACTACAAGTGAAGTACAATCAGAATCTTTATAGATTTGGGTGAAATCTGTGTAACATAAATGGAATGAATGACTTGAATGAGTTTTGATGACATTGCCCAACGCCCAAAAAACAGCAGATACAATGTATAAAGAATGGGTCCTAATTTTGAGCCCTGGGAGGACACCAAATTTCTGTGGAAAGTTAATTTGAGGAATTCAATTTATGTTTACAGACTGAAATCTTCTCTGTCAAGTATGATTGGAACCAGAGAACGTAGTCCGTTTGATTCCAAATCTTGATTTGAGTCTCCTTAAAGAAAATCAAATGGTCGATCATATCAAATGCTGACAAATCTAACAGAGTGAGAATTGATACTTTGCACTGATCGATTGACATAAGTATGTCATTTATAATTCTCAGAAAAAACTCTCTGTGCTATGAATTTTTGGATATAATATAAATCAGAAACATTTCGGTTGATGGAGAAAGAACACGATAGATTGTTATAAATCACTACGTTCATAATACTTCTCAGGCACAGAGGCTTATTTATACAGTGGATGCTGCATAAATCGACATTGCATAAGTTGATTTTTATCTAATCAATGTCTTTTGACACATTTTTTTGTTAATAAAAAACTTTAAAGTTTCAAGTCACCGGTTTTTTGTGGTCTGCAGATGGTAAAATGAAAGGAAATACAATAGCATAAGTCCATGTTTCAATTTCAATGGCATCCACATCCGTTGACCCCACAGCTAGAATACGATCAATACAATGCAATTACACCTGTATTAATGATTATTAAACAACTCCTCCACTTGCCCTCACTCTGCATCACAAGATTCAATTAGCGCAAGTTAACAAAATCCGCTCAAGTGTTGGAATATGGTCGGCCATATGGTTGTCTCTCTCCTTTATTCTCCTAGCCAATCGTACCCAGTTGCCCAGTTGCGGTCAGAGTGAAAGTGGCGGGCGGGTGAGGAGGTGGGTGGCGGCCACCAATAACTATTAAATATAATATTATGTCACATGGGTCTACATCAGGTTGTCAGCATTGAGATGTAGGCCTAACTATTGCGACTGAAGAGAGAGAAACTGAGAGTAATAGTGGGGAGAACCTCTTTTGTTCAACACGCTGTGTAATACAGTACGTAATACATCGTGCGATGTTGATGTAGTACAACTTGCATTTCTTGCATTTTGTAGGGAGTAAAGTGTGTAGGTGTGTGTGTGTGTGTGTGGGAGGAGGGAGAGTAGAAAGAAGGTGGAGGTGCCATTCACAGGATCTTACTCTTACCCAATCACTAGGGAAACCGGACATCGGCATTAATATTATTATTATCAGTAGACCTATCTCCTCGGAGCATTTGACGAAACGGGAGAATGGTTTAAACTGAAGCCAGGATCCTAATCGCACGCGCAGACTTCCTCCTACTAATACTAATATTATATAGGGCTCTACTATTATTATTGTTATCCTTCCTCTTTTCACTTGGAATTCTACCACGGGGCTCAATTTCTCGAGCAAGAAAAATACACAAAAACAACAACACAAGCATGTGAGCACATCGTCAACAGTTAGTTATTGGTATTATTGGTAATACTAATATCATTTTCAAACCCAAAACCATTACGATGAAAATCCTGTCAGGGGAGGTAACTGAGCAATTGTGTTAGTTGAGTTTTTTTACATTAGTCTGTGTTTTTTAATAGGTCCCTCGAACATCGATTTAGCGGCATCCACTGTAGATGTTTCAAATATTCAGTCCGTTACTGATTAAATAATTAAAAGAAAGTCTGCAACTATCGTCAACATCTAAAAAGTCAATATAAATGTTTATAGCTTTGCTTTGGAACAGCAACTAAAATCTAGTGTTTAATCTTGACCACCCACATGAAGAATAACATTTCATTTGTTACAACAAAATCTTTCAAAAGGAAAAATAAGGAAGCCTACACATCACCACTCTTTGGTTTAAGAGTCCAACAAACCAACTGGAAAATCAGCAATAACCAGCTCTAAACATTTTCTCCCCATATAAATTATTTTAATACATTCTACAAAATCACAATGACAATAATCGTGTGAGAGGTGTTAGCCCCCAAATAACATTTTAAAGGGTTTTCCCCTTTATATTGACCATATCTTGAAGGACAACACAAAGTTCATGTTATGCTAATCATATAACGTACAAAATACTATTATTAACATAATTTTTTTAATAAAATCTAGATGTGCAGCTGACTTGAAGATCAGTGTACTTTTGATTTGATTTGATTTTACCCACTTCCACAAGGAAGCTGATCTCAAGATTATTGGTAGGATTTGAAAATTTTACCTGGACTGCCATATAAACAGCCAAGGAATTTAACAGCATAGAGATAGAGAGTTGGGTTTGACTGGAAAACTTTTTCAACCTATCACAGAGTCCTTGAACTGGACTGGGCATAGTAGTGAAAGGAGGGTGGAAGGGAGGTGTGGAGAGAGAGAGAGAGAGAGAGAGAGAGAGAGAGAGAGAGAGAGAGAGAGAGAGAGAGAGAGAGAGAGAGAGAGAGGAGAGAGAGAGAGAGAGAGAGAGAGAGAGAGAGAGAGAGAGAGCGAGCGAGCGAGCGAAAGAGAGAGAGAGAGAGAGAGAGAGAGAGAGAGAGAGAGAGAGAGAGAGAGATAGAGAGAGAGAGAGAGAGAGAGAGAGAGAGAGAGAGAGAGAGAGATAGAGAGAGAGAGAGAGAGAGAGAGAGAGAGAGAGAGAGAGAGAGAGAGAGAGAGAGAGAGAGAGAGAGAGAGAGAGAGAGAGAGAGAGAGAGAGAGAGACAGACAGACAGGCAGAAAGTGATGAAAGAAAGTGAGACTCAGAAAGAGGAAAGAGATATTTACTACAGCACAATTATATGTTCATTCATTACACATTAAAATATATTTGACATACACATAAACCTCACTAAACTGCCATTATCACTTACTGCCAGCTTTTACCTTTGTGTGGATCAAACAGTATTCAAAATAAAATGAGATTACAAATTCTTAACAACGACATTCACCAATGATTTGGTGTTAATGTTCCTAAAAAAACTATTGTAAAAGACAATTCTTTACACCACCAGCATGCATCACCTCTTCCCTAGTGATGCAATGGAATATCATGGAGCCAAACTCAAGCCACACAAAAGCATGAGTGCCCTATGAGTCGTGTTAACTACTACTCCTACTACTATTATTACTATTACTACTACTTCTGCTGCAACATTGTACTACAATATCCTTTTCACATGTAAAGGAACTACACTGCATTGTCAGATTTAATTGTTCCCTGGTTCTTGCAAAGCTACAACATGTACTATACATTGACATTGATTATCACTCATTAAAATACTGGCTTCTTAGGGCATTTTGTTATGACACCATTCCCATTGTATTCATCAAGTTACCACTGGCACAACAGTTGGCAATATAACGAGGTTTGAGTGTACATGAATCTATCATTTTTGTTGACATGGCAATTTGCAATAAAAGTAATTGAACAATGCAAACACTAAGTACATGTATGATGATAATAAAAATGATATTAAAGACACACAAATAAAACTGCCATGAAATATAAATGTTCACAGAAATCAAAGTAGTGATGTGATTCAATAAAAAGATACTCAAATACAATTTCAATGTTTTTGAAAAGCATGTACCCATGAAAAAGCAAATTGCTACTGCTCTGATGAACATGTGAAGGACTACACTTAGTTTCAATAAAAAAAAAAAAAATTCTTTTCATTAATCGAAAGACAATCACTGGAATTACAAAAAGACATGATCAAAATATAGAGTTGCTGAAAAAACAAATCTTTCAGACATTTTTGAAAAGTTTCTTTATTGCAATGTATTAGAAGATATATGTTATTACGGTGAGGGGTATGGTGGGAGGATGAGGTTGGCTTTCAAATTAATTCAACGATTCGTAATAAATGTGTAAAATCTGGCTGACATGATACATAATAATATATCGACAGATCAGCCTATAATCAATTTCCTTTTTAACATTATGACCTGTCTTATGGCTGTAGGAGTTAATAATGGTACATCGGACCAACAGTTATGCAACCTTGGTTCTTCTCCTCAAGACTTTTTCTTGAATACGTGTAGTAATTGTCTTTCCTCTTGATTCATACTTTTTATGGTTGCAACACGTTCATTCAACTCATCATCCAATCGACTTAAATACTCCTGGGTCAGAGCTTGAGAAACTGAAGAAATGTAAAAATAAAACCATAGATGTTGCTCAATATTACGAAAAAGTTACTATTCATCTTGCTTGTATTTAGACAGTCTACCACTACACTATCATCATTAACATAATGTTAAAGAAGTCTCACATTCAAATCTCATCTTTAGGCTCAGATTTTACTTCATGTCTACATTATTATCAATAACAAATTCTCTGTCCTACCTAGTGGGTCCAATGGTTGAAAAATATGCTCAGATTTTTTATAGCAAAATCTCCGCCTGGTCCAGGTAGGTGGATCGATACCTAGTCCCATCGGCAGACGGACGATAAAAGGAGGTCACGTGGGCAAAACACAACACTGTTTGCATGTTAAAGATCCATTGGCTGTTTATGAGGCAGTTCGAGCAAAACTGTAACATAAAATTCTACCAAAAACCCCGAGATCATCTTAGTTGTGGATGTGGGTAAATCAAATCAGATCAAATCAAAGCTGTAGCCAAATTAAAAAGTTATTAATTTTAAATAATGCATATAAATTAAAAAGTGGATTGATTGGTATAACCTGATGGAATGTACTAAATAATATTATACAATGTCAAGATTTGAATTATCTCCTCCCCAAAACAATTAAACCTTCCAATCTTTAAACCTAATATTTATTCTTTTACAGTGCATGTTCGATTTAGCATGGATGAATTCAAACACAGCTCATAGATTTATTTGATTTTATTTTCTCATAAGACATTGCCCATCAATTTTATTTATAAAACTTTTTTGTTCAAAAAGAGTGTTTACTATGGACTCCATTATGCATACATAATCTACAAATTTAGTAAGACAATGCATTAAAATTTACGTATTAACATATAATATATATAATAAAAACTTTTTAGTGTGCATTTTCTCTCGAGATATAGTGATCATTCAAGTACGAAACACCAGATTATCATAGAGTGCATTTCAGTAGAACCCTCTACATGTATTGTAGATGAATTATAGTTTTGTGACAATGGTTCGAGCCCTAGTTGGTACAGGTGGATTTTTTTCACAACGTTGTACTCTTAGGAAAATCCTCCACTCCACTTTTCTCACTTGCCACAGATTTGAATAAGTATCCAGATAAAGGTAGAGGAAGATGCCTTACAGACTTTTGTACTGTATATCCCCCCTGGGAGTTGAGAAGGACTTTATGTGAAATGGCCTGCTGAGGGATAAATCATGTACAGTCAGTGCAGGGATAAGGACTATAAATCTATCTTTATCTTCATAACTCAACACAGCATAATACTGCACATAGAACTTTTTATTCTCATATGATGATTGTAGTTTCAACAAACAAACGAAAACAACCACATAGCCCAGTTAAATGGAAATTATTGGCTATATTATAAATAAAAACACCCAAAAAACCCAAAACCATATCTGTTGTTTTTTATAAACATGTTTGCAGTTTACAGTAATCTTACATCAATGATGCTCTAGACAAACAGACCAATAAGGCAAGTCTCCAAATTATTTCAAAAATGAATTTACATAATTTCATTTATCTTAATTACATTAGGTAGTATAAACCATCACGATAAAGTGAAATGAAAATGCCGATTTTCACGATTTTCGATATAATTTCACACTATCACTGTTTCTGTGTAACCCAAATGTTTTTTACACCAAAACAAAGTTCAAGCATTGGTGAATTGAAATATAATCGTTTTATTACGATTGGATGTGTATATTTGTGGTTTGAACTTGACACGGTCTCACACTTTTGAACCGGGCGGCGTGCGACAATTTTTACACACCTCTCGCAAACATTCATGCTGCTTGGCACCGTTACAAGACACGAGGTACAAAAAAACAAACAAGGAATCCAATGATATAAATTTCATTTTTGTTGAATATTAATTTCCCTTTAAAAAACAAAAGTAAAAATTTTGTTAGAGAAAAAATCAAATGTAAATATTAGGATGAAATATGTACGAAATCAACCCCCCATTTTTTTTTCATTTTGTTGGTAGCAAAATCAAGTAGTGGGCATTATTTGCCGGGATGTGCCGTTCATTTTATTTCATAGCCATCAAGGCGAGATTGAGTTCTACATCCGAAAACCAGCCATGGTGGAGCTCGATCTCAATGCTGATGCGAACGTTGATCCAAATCACTTTAATAAAATGCATCTACGATCTGATTTGTAAGTATATCATTATTAATTATTGTAAAAGTTAGAGTTGTGTGAGTTTTACACATCTGCCTAGGGTACAGTGGGCCAATCCCCTGCTTATCCAAAACCAAACTGATTCACAGTATTAAATATGATGATATACCCGGATTGAACTTGGACGACGACTCTGGAAAAGAAGACAGACTGTGATTTTTGGAACATGGAATATTAAGGCAATAAATGGAAAAGAGATAGAATTAGCTGAAGAAATGTAAAAATTCAAATTAGACATTTTGGCCATTACAGAAACAAAGAAGACAGGACAAGAAATAGAAAATGTAGGACCAAATCATACTTTAACCTTCTCAGGAGTAGATGTCAAAGATAGAGCTATAGCAGGAGTAGGTCTCCTAATGCATAAAAGGCATAAAAAGCTACTAGAAAGTTAGGAATTTATAAGCCCACAGCTATTAGAGGTAAATATTAAACCAAAAAGGAAGAGAAATTAAATTATTAATAGCTTATGGACCAAATGAAGATGCCACCAAAGAAGAAAAAGATATCTTCAAAAACGATTTACAAATAACTGCAGAGAATCTCAAACCCAAACAGGAATTAATGGTTTTAGGAGATTTAAACGCTAGAGTAGGCAACAATGTAGAAACATCAGGGAAAAGTAATAGGCAAAGGAGAGACAACAACTTTTTAAAATGGAGAGAGACTAATAGATTTTTGCCTAAAGAATAACATGAATATAGCTAACATATTTTTTCCTCATAAAGATATCCATAATATACAAGAATAAATGAAGACAGTGTGAAAAGTCAATCATAGACTACATAATAGTTAGCAGCTCCCTTTTTTTACAGTAAAATGGATGCAAGAGTAAACAGAGGAGCTGAAATATTTAGTGATCATCACTTAGTGATAGCCAAAATGAGATTACTAACTGAAGAAAACAAACAGAGAAGAAGGAAAGAGAAGAAAGCTACTAAAATCAAAATAGAAAAACTAAATAAACCAATAGTAAAACAGATATACCAATCCAGAATACAAATATTTATCAGGGAAAGATAGATGGATCTGAAGGATAGCACAATAGAAGGAAAGTGGCAAATATATAAAGAAACACTCCTCAGTTGTACTGAAGAGATCTGTGGTAGGAAACAAATTAAAAGAGATAAGAGAAGAACAGCATGGTGGAATGAGAATGTCAAGACCAAGATCAAAGAAAAGGAGGATGCCTGGAAGAAATACTTGCAAACAAAGAGGCCAGAGGATAGGATAGATTACGTGAGTAAAAGAACTATCGCCGAAGAGGAAGTGAGCAAAGCAAAACAGGAACAGTGGGAAGAGTTTGGACAATGACTTCAAGAAAGCTATCAAGGAAATCAAAAGCTGTTTTGGGGGCAGTGAAGAGCTTGACAAAGACCAAAGCATGCCCAATACGACAAATTAAGAACGCCAAAGGAGAAAAAATGAAAGGAGACAGAAAATCATGGAAACATGGAGAAGGTATTTTCAACAATTACATAATCCCTCCAGAACATATGAAACAAGGAGTAAAGATCAATTAGTAAGAGTAACAAGTAATCCAGATGAGACAGCTGAAGATGTAGTGTCTCAATAGAAGAATTCCAAACAGGTATAAGAAAAAATGAAATTAGGAGCAGATCAAGTTTATCCAGAAATGATTAAAAACCAAGGAGAGATGCAGACAAACTACTACATGCAATATGTCAACAAGCATGGAAGTCCAAACAGGTGCCAGACGACTGGAAAAAGGGAACGGTAGTAACAATACAAAAGAAAGGATCAACTATGGAATGCTCAGACTATAGAGAGATATCACTACTTAGCGTACCAGGAAAAGCTTATGCCAGGATGCTGGAAATGAGACTAAGGAAAAGAGTAGAGGATCAGATTAAAGAACAACAGAGTGGATTTAGACCAGGAAGAAGTGTACAAGACCATATATTTACAATTAGACAAATAATACAAAAATTCCTTGAGAAAAAATGATTTGCACCTGTGTTTTATTGACTTAGAAAAGGCATTTGACACTGTGAGGAGGGACAAATTATGGCATTCCTTAAAAGAACACAATGTAGAGCAAAATTTAATAGAAGCCATTAAAAGTTTTTACAATAAACCAACATGTGCAGTGAGAGTAGCTGGAAACATATCTGAAAAATTTGATGTAGATTTAGGAGTAAGACAGGGTTGTATCCTAAGTCCTCTTTGTTTTTATCAGATTTATGGATTCAGTCGCAAAGACATCCTCAAAAGTGAAGAAAATGAATGCAGCTATGTGGAAGCTCAAACCAGTAAATGTGTCAGTGCTTTCATTTGCTGATGTTTTAGTTCTGTTTGGAAAATCAGAAAGGAACCTCAATCGAATATCAACACGATAAATAATGAATTAAATAAAAGAGGAATGAGAGTAAATGCAAAGAAAACCAAAACAATGCCAGTAACTAGGAAGCTAAAGCACAAAATCTTAAATTGGGCAGGGAGAATTTAGAACAAGTTCACAGCTACAATTACCTAGGAGTAATGATTAACTCAGAGGGAAACTAAGAAAAGAAATCAGCCAGAGAATCCAAAAGGCAAGTGCAATAATAACCATCTAGGAAAAGCATTTGTAGGTAAACAAGAATTGTCGACAAAAACCAAAATGGCAGTATACAACACAGTTTATTGTCCTACTCCTCTGTGACAGCTAAACCTGGACCTTAGATAGTAGATAACACAGTAGAGTACAAACAGCTGAAATAAAATATTTAAGAAGAGTAGTAGGGAAAACTCAAAGATACAAAATCAGAAACACAACAATAAGAAATCAAACCAAAGCAGATGGATTTAAAACTAAGATAGAAATGAATTAACTGAGATGTTTTGGGCATGTAAACAGAATGAATGACAATAGAATAGCTAAATCAATGTAGTGCTAAAACCCAAGGTAAAAGACCAAAAGGCAGACCTTGGAGAAAATGGGAAGAAAGAGGCATTAAAGCAAAGAAAAAGAAATTTAACTTTCATGGAAGGAAACAGAAAATCTCAGGACAGGGCAGCCTGGAGAAAGATCATTTCTGGCATCTAAACCCATACACCAGAAGGTAGAAATGGGAACTGATAAAGAAAGAGAGAAAAATATGCCGATATAGACGCGTCTCGTTTTGTTAACAGTATTGATCTTGTGACTGCTTTTTTTTATAATATCAGTAATTGGCAAACCTTTTTCTTTATGTTACTAGTACAAAATGAAAATTAGATCTAGACTATCAGACACATATTTAACTTAAATAAATGGCAAACTTACATAAACTCTAATTAGATACTTTGTATTTGTAGGTATAAGTGATGTATCTTACATCACTAACTGTGTATGGGTACTTTTTCATTTGATTATATTATAACTATATATATATATATATATATAGATAAATAGGAACAGCTCCCATAGTCAGGCATACACTATCACACATCCCTGAACCGTCCCACTACCTCTCCCAACCTTCTTCTGAGGCAAAGATAAGTCCCTCCTCGCAGCTCATCCCAACCAACATCACATCATTTACCCAACTATGGAAATCCTCCAATAAATAAATCTGGCATGCTAATGCTATCTTTTAAGAAGGCTAAACAATCATTATCAAGATCAGATCAGTTTTAATGCTTGATCGAGTTGTATGTTGAGTAGAGACTTTAAACGAGCCAATATAGGATGTTTGGGCCGTTGCATAAATTTAGTCCTATTGTGTCATCTAAAACTAATCTTTGTATTTATTTTTTCAATCTGTTTTCTCTAACTGGCGACACCTATGTAGGTCTGAAGAGGTCATTTCTAACAACCAGGAAAGGAGACGACCAGACCCCCCCCCCCCTCCCCCCCCCCCAGTTGTTCCTTTTCACCAACCTTCTCCTGCTGATGCTGCAGTGGCTGCACACATTGAGAAATATTTAGTATTTTGGTTCTGTGAAAGCCTTGCCGAAAATGGAACAAATCTAGTCTATCATACTAGTGGATAGCGCAGTTCATTACCGTCACAATGATGTCATAAGAGAAGCTCAGTATCGATTTTTGAATTTATACAAATTTTTAGAAACGATACAGGCCTATCTTTTCATTGTAAGATAATAATCAGAAATATTATCTAAAGTATTGCAAATTGGTACTCATTTTCATTGTCACAATATACACTATCCAAAAGAAACTCTTTTGAGGATCTATTATAAATATTGCCTCAAATCGTCTGGAAAATATGTGGCATATTCCACACACCTTTGTCAAAAGGCGCCATCCCGAAATAAGTAAAAAGGTGCTGAGGCAGTTGAAACAGTGTTGATAAGAAGCAGTTAAGAGCATCTCAATATCTCACTCTTTTCTTAGGGTTGATGGAGAAAAATTTATTAAAATAACAGAAATAAGAGAAAAATACGATTTTCTCAAACATTTCGTTTTTTGCTCATTATTATCTATCTACATTTTTTTATTTCTTAATGCATCTTCATGAAATTTGGTATGAGGAAAAGAAAAATATATTATAAGATGTTTTTTTTAATATGTTTTGTTAAAAGTTTGTATATTATTTTTTATATTTTTGGGTTGTTCTCAAACGCTAGTTTCAAAAATTCATTAAACTTTTTGTTACTAATAAAAACAAAAAATCCCTATCTAATCAAATTTAGAAGGTGTATGCCAAGTTTGAAAAGAAATTTGTCGAAAAATGTAGAAGCCGATCGATATTGAACTTGGTAAAATTTTGCAGCACAATCCAAGATGGCTGTTTCATGGCAACCGAAGCGTCAGAACCCCCCTGGGAATATTTCAATAGCAGCACACCATTACATCTATACATATCTATACGTATATATTCACTCCATGACCCCCCCTTTTAATGTGTGTGTTTTTTTCTTTATTTTGACTATTTTTTCATCTATTTGAGTTGCAATTTGCTATATATATACATTTATAAACTAACATCAACTCAGGGTTTGTTCCATCTAATTACTAGATGTTGACTTGTGTTGGCCTGTTACAAAAATTCTAAATAATGTCAGAGTTGTCACTTTCTACTCTCATTATGACCTTATAGTAATAACTCACTACCAATAGATAGTGTGTAAATTTCTGCTTATTTTGATGTATAATTCAATACTGTAGGGTTAGATGGAGCATTTTTACGCCCGTCCAAAGTTGGGACAAAAAATCTAAGTTACTTTTTCCCTCTCGTGGGGAAAAATCCCAAAAATTGATTCTGGAGGAGGTTCGAAAGTGAAAACTGGATATTTATATGTATCCATGCCTCTTGAAAAATATTGAGAGGATTCTACACGTGAAAGGGCAAGGAAACTAGCAGGTATCGAAACTCTGACTTTATAAAAAATCCTTTTAGAGATGTGCAAAATTAGACTTTTTATCAATTTTAAAAAGTAACAATTTCAGCGCATTTCCCCGTTTAGAAATATTCATAACTTTTAAACTGCTCGAGTTAGAATAATGAAATTGGTATCAAAACTATTAGAAAAACAAGTTCTATTAGAATAAACAATAACCTATTACTTTCACAAAATTAAAAAAAATCGGTTTACACTAGCTAACTACATTGACTTTCTGTTTCTTTTATAACTTTCGATTAATCTTACTTAAATTATGCTCTAGAGCAACAGACCAAATGAGTTTACAAAAGCCTTTTTGAACCAATATGCTATAGTAAATACGTAGAACAAAATTCTTTGGATTACCTCTGAATTTGTGTATCATTTTGATCTATTGCTATGCAAATTTTGGTATTTTTATGGAACAATGATCAACTAAGAAAAAAAACACACACACACATGCTCTCTGTCTGTTTGTCTGTCTGTCTGTCTCTCCTCTCTCTCTCTCTCTCTGTGCTAATTTTTGGTGTTTTTAAGGAACACTGATCAACTAATAAAACACACACTCTCTCTCTCTCTCTCTCTCTCTCTCTCTCTCTCTCTCTCTCTCTCTCTCTCCCTCTGTCTCTCTTTCTCTCTCACTGTATCTCTGTCGCTATCTGTCTCTGTCTCTGTCTCTCCTTCTCTCTCTCTCTCTCTCTCTCTCTCTCTCTCTCTCTCTCTCTCTCTCTCTCTCTCTCTCTCTCTCTCTCTCTCCCCCTCCCTCTCCCCTCTCCCTCCGTCTCTCTCTCTCTCTCTCTCTCTCTCTCTCTCTCTCTCTCTCTCTCTCTCTCTCTCTCTCTCTCTCTCTCTCTCTCTCTCGCCTCTCCATCCATCCCTCTCTCTCTCTCTCTCTCTCTCTCTCTCTCTCTCTCTCTCTCTCTCTCTCTCGCTCTCCCTCCCTCCATCCATCCATCCCTCTCTCTGCGCTCTCTCTCTCTCTCTCTCTCTCGCTCCTCCCTCTCTCGCTCTCGCTCTCGCTCTCTCTCTCTCTCTCTCTCTCTCTCTCTCTCTCTCCCTCTCCCCCCTCCACATTTGTGTCCAAATTGGGACATTTCTTTAATGTCTGTTTGTTTGTCTCTCTTATCTATGTCTTCTTCTCCTTCTTCTGCATCTTCTTCTTCTTCTTCAGAATAATTGACCAACTCAATTCTTGAGAATTACTGTCAGCGCACATTTTTTTAACTTTAACCCAAAAGCGGTAATCTAATTTTTGACTTTAAAGTGATGTGCTTAAATCTGTATTTAATGTTTTCAGTGCCATTGCAGAGTTTTATTTCTGTTGGCAGTCTATTCCACAGCCTTATTGTACTAGGGTAAACTGAGAGCAGGTGACAATCAATGTTTGAAGATGGAGCCATGTATGTTTGACATCTTGATCTGGTTGGGTGGGTTACGTCACCGCCGTCAAGTCATCTACCTTAGCTATTATGTTTGTACGTATGTTATCCATCTGTTATGCATTTGTTATTGAAGACAGTGTCGGTACAAGGCAACACGGCATTGTTGTGTGTGTAGTGTTTTGCTATTTTGCCTTTCTTTGTGGAAGACTGAAGTAAAAGCTATGCACCATGCCTAATTGCTTTGAATTATCAAAAATCACCCCTATAACAAAAGGAATAAAGCAAAAGATCTGAACGATCACACATCTGTTGCTCTGACCTCCATCACTATGAAAACTATTAAGCGCCCCCATGCTAAATCCTTTAAACAACAAGAAGGCTACAAAATAAATCCTTTCCAATTTTCATTACGGCCAATCCTTGTGTTGAAGACGCTGTCTCACTGATGAATTATTACATCCTGGAACACTTAGAGACACTCAAAAACTATGCTTAATACAGATCTATCCCAGAGCTATTTGCATCTTTTTCTTCGCTTTCAACATAGACAAATCCATTTGCCATTGGAAGTAAGACTTCTTATGTCATCGTCCCGAAGTCATCCATTTTGGCAATCAAACATCAAGCACCATCATTTTTGACACTGAGGCACCTCTGGGATGGGTTTTGTCTTTGCTCCTCATCACCCTTTTAACAAATGACTGTCAATGTCTTCACAGCTCCACCAGGATGGTGAAGTTGGCCGCAAAACTACCTTGGCTGGACTTATTAAAAACAGCAATGAAGGCAATTCTAGAGATGAAGTCTTGAAACTAGTATCACGATATGAAAGGAACAATTAAGTTTTAAATGCTTCTGAAAGAAAAGAATAAATCATTGATCTCAGAAGAATTCCAACAAAAATGTCACCTCTAATTTTAAATGTTGGCAGTTGAACAGGTCGAAATCGTTCAAATTTCTTAGCACAATCTTTCAGCAAATTTGGGTTGGGAAGAAAATACACAAGAAGGCTAAACAAAGGCTTTTTTTTCTTAGACAGTTGAAGAAATATAACTTTTGGTATTACAATTTGTTCGGCAACATGACAAAACACAAAATGTAAATGATACTGAAGCTTGAAAGCTAAAACAAATCAACTGAAGAATGTTTTTGCCAAATGACCATGCCACAAAGATAACTCTACAACTATATAACTATCCTAATGGTCTTTACAGAATATAAGACATAATTTCATTAATACCTCAAGGAAAGAAATACATTGGAAATATTTGCTGATAAGGCTTTTTAAGATTTTTTCTTAAATTTCAATTATATCGTTACTCTTTGTTATGTTTATATATGTTATCATAGACATTGTAACTGATGTGCTTTCAATGTGAGTGAGTGTGTGTGTGTGTGTGTGTGTATGTGCATGTGTGTGGGGGTGAGGGGTGATTGCAAATGTGTGTAATGTGCTCAGTTTCAATTACCTTGATATTACGTGTGTCAGTTGTGTGCAGTATGATTTTGTCATTTTTATACAACACCAGTCCATATCGCTATTGCATACTCTGTTTATAAATGATAATAAAGCATTATTATTATAATCATCCTTATCATTATTATTACAATAGTCTCCGCTAAAATGCACAATCCACAGTTGACAAAAAATTGAGCATTTTGGCAAAGGTGCTTTTTGACAAGAGTCAAAGGCCCCATTAACCCATTACTGTGTATTTATATTGTCATTCTTGTTTGAAAATACATGTAAACTCTTTTGTTGCTGTTTGTTTTTGTTTGGGGTTTGTTTTTGTTTGGGGTTTTTGTTTGTTATTTGTTGGTTTTGAGTTTGAGGACAAGACCCTATAGACAATCCTCATAGATCTGTTATATTCTTCTCTCATTGAAGTCTAGATCTACAACAACAAGGGGTGGTGGTGATGGTGAAGACATTCAGCAAGAATTATTGTGTTGTATTTTTATTGGTTGACACGCTTGTCATACAGAGTACGATCTCCAGGGTATTTTTTAATTGGTTGACACGTTTGTCATACAGAGTACGATCTCCAGGGTATTTTTTAATTGGTTGACACGCTTGTCATACAGAGTACGATCTCCAGGGTATTTTTTTAATTGGTTGACACGCTTGTCATACAGAGTACGATCTCCAGGGTATTTTTTATTGGTTGACACGCTTGTCATACAGAGAGTACGATCTCCAAGGTATTTTTTTTGGTTGACACGCTTACGATCTCCAGAGTATTTTTTAATTGGTTGACACGTTTGTCATACAGAGAATGATCTACAGGGTATTTTTTAATTGGTTGACATGCTTGTCATACAGAGTACGTTCTACAGGGTATTTTTTAATTGGTTGACACGCTTGTCATACAGAGTACGATCTCAGGGTATTTTTCATTGGTTCACACACTTGTCATACAGAGTACGTTCTACAGGGTATTTTTTAATTGGTTCACACACTTGTCATACAGAGTACGTTCTACAGGGTATTTTTTAATTGGTTGACACGCTTGTCAGACAGAGTACGATCTCCAGGGTATTTTTTTATTGGTTGACACGTTTGTCATACAGAGTATGATCTCCAGGGTATTTTTTAATTGGTTGACACGCTTGTCATACAGAGTACGATCTCCAGGGTATTTTTTTATTGGTTGACACGCTTGTCATACAGAGTACGATCTACAGGGTATTTTTAATTGGTTGACACGTTTGTCATACAGAGTACGATCTACAGGGTGTTTTTTAATTGGTTGACACACTTGTCATACAGAGTACGTTCTCCAGGGTATTTTTTAATTGGTTCACACACTTGTCATACAGAGTACGTTCTCCAGGGTATTTTTTCATTGGTTCACACACTTGTCATACAGAGTACGTTCTACAGGGTATTTTTTAATTGGTTGACATGCTTGTCATACAGAGTACGTTCTCCAGGGTATTTTTTAATTGGTTCACACACTTGTCATACAGAGTACGTTCTCCAGGGTATTTTTCATTGGTTCACACACTTGTCATACAGAGTACGTTCTACAGGGTATTTTTTAATTGGTTGACATGCTTGTCATACAGAGTACGATCTACAGGGTATTTTTCATTGGTTCACACTTGTCATACAGAGTACGTTCTACAGGGTATTTTTAATTGGTTCACACGCTTAATAATAATAATAATGAATAGCATTTTTATAGCGAATATCCAAGAAATTACTTAATGCTCTATGCGCATTCAAAAAGAAAAAGAAGTAGATCTATAATATTATAATTCATAATAGTATAGATAATGGTATACCAATTTCAATTACAAGGACAAGTATATAAATCATCAAAATTTACATTCAAATTAATGGTGAAACATAATACACAAATTTTGTCAAATGAGATATGCCTTTTTGAAAAGATGGTGTTTCAATTGACGTTTAAATATGTTGAGACTCTTTGCTTCTCTAATTTCCCAGGGTAAATCATTCCATACAACATGGCCAACATAAGAAAATGAACGTTCGCCATACCTTTTGTAAGAGGGAGAAGTTCTTTCATATATTAATTTGTCACTCGACGGTCGCAAAGTGTGAGAAGGGTGGCGGAGATTCAAAAATTGTGACAAACAGAGTGGTATAGTTCTAATAGAAGATTTAAAACAAAAAAGAGCAATTTTATAAGTGATACGGTCTTTGACCTGCAGCCAATGTAATTTCTTTAGATCTTGCGTTATATTATCTCTTTTACTCTTTTTGACAACGACTCTTGCTGCATTGTTCTGAACTACCTGGAGTCGTGATAACAGTCCTTTTGGGAGATTGGCAAAGAGAGAATTACAATAATCAATCTTTGAAAGGACCAACGACGTCATTAATGTTTTAGTCACATGAAATGTCAAAAATTGCCGAACGTGGCTTATATTTCTGATTTGAAAATTCAAGGATTTACAAAGAGATGTTATTTGAGATGTCATAGAAAAATCATGATCGAAAATGATACCCAAATTCTTAGCCCTGTGTGAACATTCAACTTTATGATCATTTATCTTTAGTTGGATAGGGGGGTATTTGGTTTGTTATCCTTGGATTTCAATTATCAAAAATTCGGTCTTATTTTCATTCAGCTTTAATATATTACTAGACATCCACATTTTCAAATCTGTGATACAATTTTCCAAAATATTCAACAATTTGGACAGATCATTGATGTTGCATGAACAGTATAATTGTGTATCGTCTGCATATAAATGGTATTTTAGTTGGTAAGATTTTATTATTTCAACCATTGGTTGGGTGTAGATGGTAAATATTATAGGCCCAAGTACTGATCCTTGAGGTACACCATGTGTTAAAATCTTTTGTTCGGAATATTTATTACCAATGTTGACGGATTGGTATCGCCCACGCAGATAAGATTCAAACCAAAGAAGAACAGAGTACGATCTCCAGGGTATTTTTAATTGGTTGATACGCCTGTCATACAGAGTGCAATCTCTAGGGTATTTTTTAATCGGTTTACATGCTTGTCATAGAGAGTACGATCTCCAGGGTATTTTTTATTGGTTGACACGCTTGTCATACAGAGTACGATCTCCTCCTATGGGTGAAAGTGAAAGTGACACGAGACCATTATATATAAGATTTTCTTCCCGTGATCAAAGAGAGAAAGAGAGACAATCGGATTGTCTGCCTGACAGGCCTTTCTAGTGAGGGACGGGGTAAAGGGTGACCAGAGCCGACACAGCCAAGACTAGCTAGTTAAGATCTAGATGTCACACACACACACACACACACACACACACACACACGCACATACCTGCGTGACAGATTGTGTCACTGAAATGAGGCAAGAAGAGGTTATTTTAAAAAAATATAGGAATTGACTCTTTAAATGCAACAAGAAGACAGACTGACGAAAATCTGTTGCATTTTGAGAGGATAAATTTCCCCTCCGTCGATGCCTACCTTGTCATGATGGAGGGGCTTAAGGACTCGCTCAGGGTCCAAACTAAATGGCACCAACAACCATACCCAGGCTCGCCGTGTCTTTGGGTGGCTGCCAGTTGAGTGAATAAATATGGGGAGGATCTAAGTAGTCAAACTTATCTGCCTCCCCCCTCGTGCTAGGCAGGCATCCCTCCCCTCTTTCAGGGGATCCCGTCTGGGAGTCGAGAAAGGCATGGGACACAGGACACCAGATTCGGTTATGTTAAGAGGGTCAGTTGTGTCTCCTAATCTCCTGGTAAACGTTTAGATCCTCAGTAATAAGGGTAGCTATGCCAGTCTTGGGGTAAATGTTTGCCTTAAGCCCTATAAATACACACTAACACGGATTACTATTTCCTCTATCGGACGTTGGACTCTTTATGCACTTCGCCTTTTCAAATAGAAATCCAACAAGCTTCGGCGTTTATCCCGGGCAATAAACGCCGATTCTAAGTTATCTCCCTACACGGAGATCGGGGGACCAGGCAACGTTTCAGGGGCAACAGAAACCCAGTGATTGGAGAGCACCAAAACGTAGGGGTAATAATTGGCAGGTCAGTGTGTCTGGCCAGGCGGCTGAAATCAGTACGGACAAGATTATAGTACCTAGGGTTAAAGTGGATCACTCCCTTATGGGCGACTCGTAAATACCTCCGACTACTTGGGGAGGGGTTGGTAGGTTCTTAGGGACAAAGCTGAGAAATTCCAATGGCCCCCTCGATCGCCGAAAATAAGGTCATTTTCATAAGAGCTCAGCCTAAAAATGGCAAAGTTTCAAATACCTCTTTTGACCAAGAGTAAACCTACTCCCGAGAGGGAGTTAAACGAGCCTCGGCATTGAAAGGGTGGCTCCCTTTTTGCCTAATGTAATTCAGTAGAGCCAAGCCGAACGCCACAGGACGGGTTAAGCACAGGGACCCACAACTGGCCCCCGAGCCAGCTGAGGCCGTAGGCTTTGAGTCTCCGTTTCAAGGGTTCTGAACAGAACTCAAACGTAACCCACCCCTTTAATGAGAGATGGAGAGAGAGGGGCAATTAGCATTGTGAAAATTCAGTTACATAAAAAAACGTGCATTACAACGATTTGTGCATTTCTCGGGGAGACTACTGATCCATGCCCATTGTTTTTCCCCCATTAAAATGCAATGAAAATTAAAAAGTTATGTACGGCTTACCTTTGAGAATGACTCAGCAGTATTATAACTTCACTTGAGTGATAATTTCTATCCAAATTGTCCAAGATTGATACATTAAACATCAATCTCATGTTTACTTAGGCTCCATTTCAATCTAAATCATCTCTCACTTGTCACTGATTTTAAAGAATGAAAATTGTCGGTGCACAGAATTGACCTGTTAACCGTGAATCACATTTACTATGAATCTTACCCCTCTCTGGAATATTTCAGACTTGTTTTATGGTGTATGCCATTCCACACAATACTGTTATCTTTTCCTGTTGTCAATGAAGTTGAAATAGTAAATGTCAAGCGTCTCCAAAAGCCAATGCAAGCTGACAGATTAAAAACGATTTCTCCCTTGTTTTTGGGATATATGCAATGCGTTTTGCTGGATGATACATTGTTCCAGGATTTGGGTGATCTTTCTAATGATAAAATTAAATGATGGACATGGGTTACCTGATTAATTTCACTACAGCTTAGCCCTTAACTGAGATAAACTAACTCCTAGAGCGATATGAATTTCAATTGACATTATACCATTAACTGAGATAAACTAACTCATAGTCATAGAGCAATATGAATTTCAATTGGCATTATTTTTTTCAAAGAAACTTTTCCTTTAATTATCCAAAGACCTATGATAATAGACAGCCATTTCTTTAGACCTTCCTCTCTTAAACTTCTATAGTCATATTCCTCTCTCTCTCTCTCTCTCTCCCCCCCTCCCTCCGTCCCTCCCTCCCCTCCCCCCCTCTCTCTCAAATCAGACTGACAAAGGCTAAAACCGGCCATGTAACCTCTTTTTTGACATCACACTGTGGCTACAATACGAGTCCCATTATAAATCTTTGTCTTGAGCATCATGTGCAATAAATCACATTCATCTCTTAACTTGAATGTTAAACATTATACATCCTCTGCAAATTTGGAAATTAAGTAAGATAAAAAAGATATCCATCATTACTTCATAACAGCTCCTGTTAGCTGTAACTGTTCATGAAACAAGGAATTCCAGTTTTGAACAAAAAAATCAAGTGATTAACAAAATAAAGAAATGAAAGCTATGATCAAGCTGTTGTCATAAATTTTGATTAATCAAAGTTGTTCACCCTCACAACTAAATGATTGAAGAATTAAGTTAACTTTTCTTGATATCAATGTCCTGGTGTAGACGTTTTTCACTCATTGCAGAGGGACACAGATCTACCCAGACAGAAAGAATTGCAGCTTTGCCAAAAGATTTCAGTTTTAACTTTAACAAAGGTTCATACACTGAACATAGCTTAGCTTATTTCAACATCAGAATAAGTTAACTTAGATCCATGTAGTCAATTTCCTAAGAACCTTAAGATAAAGAAGACAAAGCTACTCACTCCTTGAATTCCTGATGAAAGGTAATAGGTTATCTCATATGTTTGAATTCCTTCAAATCCTGGTAAATACGGGGCTATTTTCTTCACCACCATTGATCCATCAGGCTGATTACCTTTTAAAACATCAAAAATGTACATGCAAAATGGACAGCGCATTATTTTATCCTTGCAGCTTTGACAGGTCTTTTTGTTACAACAGGATAAAGTAACAACCACATCACCTTCATAGCAGATTGTGCAGAGCGGAGGTGATGTTCTAGTTGCTATTGATTCTGAAATACAAATTTTGAATCAATCAATGCCAAATAACTCTTGTTAATTGCAAAAGGTGCCAAACTATTACATTCTATTTTTTGTTACTTTGTAAATATCGGTTGAGTGAAAAACCTGGATTGGCAAGTTTGGGATCAAAATGCCCATTTTCTGTCTTTATATATTTGGGTAGAGCGATCAATTATCTACAAATTTATAGCAGAACACTGTCCATATGACGTATAATTTTTTTGTTACATATTTTGTAGGTGAGGGTAGGTAAAATTAGTCAAAATTTTGACTTCATTTACCCTAAAACTGACTGAGAAGATGGCACTAAAAACCTGTGTCATGTGGCAGCTAATCGCCAAATGTGGTGATATTAGTTTCATTTGCCTGTCCACAACACCGCATGCCGATTTGGGTGACGTAAGAGGTGGAAGGCTAGCGTTGCCAGTTGGTATATTTGTAAACACGCGCACAAGTATAGGGTTAGGGAATGAAACAAAAAACTGATAATTATGATGTCTGTTTTCACAACAGTTCAAATCTAAACTTAGATTTAAAATCCTCTTTACATTAGTAACAATGCTAGAAGCTGTCAAAAGAGTGAGGGGACTGCTATGAGAAGGACAACCCGTCTGAAGCGTCTTTTTGAGTTACTTTCTTTTGATTTCTTTATTTGCATTTTTCTCGAAATGTATTTTTCCTCTCCACTAAACTAAATTTATATCTTTTACCGTCCAATTTGTATAATACTTGGCACACAGGATTCTCTTGTCAATGTTAATAGAATGACATCAGTTTTAAAACAATCTTGTAAAATTTTTGAGAGGAAACAAATTTTCGTAATAAAAATGCCATTTTTGCATACAACGATGTATGTTATTTAAAAAAAAAAATATTTTTAAAAAATATTCTGAGGAAGGCATTTTTATCACAAATCGGACAAATCTTGTTTATTGCATTATTGGAGGCAGCAGTTCGTTCCCTTCACATTGATTCCATAACAAAGGCTCAGTATCGGTTCTTTTATTTTATACGATTACTTTAGAAATGATACTGGCCTGACCTTCAACACATCGGTTGTACCATAAAAGCCGGAAATTTTGTCTAAAGTATAACAAATTGGTACTCATTCTAATTGCTACAAAGTACTTGATCTGAAACATGTATTATTGAGGAATTATTGTCAATATTAGCTAAGATCAGGTGGAGTATACCATAGTGCCTCATGATTTTCCATAACACTGTCAAATGCCTTTTCATAATCAACAAAGTTTATTATCAATGATGAGTTCCATTCAACATGCTGCTTAAAGATGATTCTTAAATTTGCAATCTGGTCTGTACAAGAGCAGTTTTTCCGAAGTCTGCCTGCTGGTCTCTGTGGCATCCATGATTCTTTCTAATAAAACTCTATTAAAAATCTTACTTGGGATGGAGAGGAGAGTTATTCCTCTGTAATTATTGCAGTTGCTAAGATCCCCTTTCTTTGAAAGTTTTACGAGATGGTCTTCTTTCCAATCTGTTGGTAACTGCTCTTCATTCCAGTTCCACACCTTTTCAAACAATCCATGTAAACATTGACTGTGGTAGGTATGTCGTCTTCAATGCAACTGGTGGTATAGAATCTGGGCCTGCTGCCTTCTTTGTATGAATGTAGTTTAGCTATAGCCTTCGCAAATTCTGTTCATGTTGGTGGTCCACAGCTGATAGAGAGATCTCTTCTTGCAGGCATGATGTCTGGCGGGTTTTTTGGGGGTGGTCTGTTTAGTAGATGTTAAAAATGTTTCACCCATCATCTTTTCTATGCTTCCTTGTCAAAAATGGGGCTGCCATTTATATCCTTCACTAGTGCGGTTGTTGGCCGGCCTTTACCTGCTAATAAATAGTTTTGCTGTTTGGTATAATATCCTCGTATGCCCACTCTGTGCTGCTTTTTGGCTCTTTTTGCAAGTTCCGTGACAAACTTGTCCTTGTCCATTTGATACTTTTCTTTACTTGGGTGTCTGCCACGGCATATTCCTTTCTAGCTTTTACTTTTTCAATCCTTGTCCTGCCGCTGTTCAATGCTTCCTTTTCCTCCTCCTGACTGCTATTTTGTCAAGTGATGTTTTGCTAATTCACTCCTTGTATTTGTAGTCCTTTCTTCCTAAAATTTTATTCCCACGTCTCTGTAAAAACTTTCTTCATTTGGTTCCAATGGGTATCTACATCCTTCTCAATAAGTTCTAGAGGCTGAAATTTGTTTTTGAGACAGACCTGGAATTGTTCTTTCTTGCCTCTTTGTGGTAGGTTTACTTGGAATTTTGGTTGCCTGAAACCATCTCTGTTGTTGTATTCTCTAAACCTTAGTTTCAACACTGCCAGGAGTAGATGGTGGTCTGAACCTATATCTGCGTCTCTGAGAACTCAAACATTTTCCAATGAGCACCTAAATTTATGAGATATACAGAAATAATCAATTTGATTTACTGTGTTTCCATCCGGTGATACCGATGTGGCCTTATGGATTTTCTTGTGTGGAAAAATGGTATCGCCAATAACCAATCCATTGAAGGAGCACATATTTGCAAATCTTTCTCCATTGTCATTTATCTCACCCGGTCCATGTTTGCTCATTATTTCTTCATATCCAGTGTTGTCTGTTCCTCCTTTTGCAATAACATCTCCCATCACGATATTGACATCTCTAGAGGGTAGCTTTTCTATGACTCCATGTAACCAGTTGCAGAATTCATACTTCTGGTCATCCCTTGCATCATTTGTCGGAGCGAGATTTGAACTATGTTGATGTTGATCCTCTTGTTTCTTGATGAAAATGACGCTATGATGATCCTTGAGCCATGGGATTCCCATACTCTAAGTGTTTTATGTGCTGCTTTACTTAAGATGAGAGCAACTCCTTCTCGGTGTGATCCTTGGTTTTTTCCAGAATACAAAATTTGTTCTCCTGTTCGGAGGTGTTTCTGTCTATATTGTATCCAGTTGATTCTGCGATTCCTAGTGTGTGCAGCTTGTTATGGTGCATCTCTTGGATAGCCTGTTTACACTTGTCTGCTTCATACAAGGTTCACACATTCCATGACGCAATCCGGAGAAAATTCTTGCTTGAAGATGGAGGCCTCAGTCCAGTAGCTTCCTTTCGGCTTTCGTCACTGAATTTCATCTGTCCTGTAAAAGGAACTCCATTTTCTCCCAAGGTGGTGTTTTCGTTTCTCTGCGTTCGTGTTTCTGTAGCAATTTTCTTTTTGCAGGAAGGGTTGTTAGCCCCACGCCAGCCCCCAATTGGATGACTAGTTGGCTCGGTGTCGGAAGCCACCACCTAATTCACCATGTAGTCGCCTCATACGACACGATGGCATCCTGTTGGGCATATTCTTGCATCCTCTCTGTTGAGGGACCCCGTTACCCACACAGGGGACAAAACCAGAGCTTTAAGAATATGGACATATAAAATCATAAAAATTATGTTGTATAAATATGTTTTTAAATCTTTGTAAACTGTTACCACGGATACATCAATAAGTAGTGGGTTAACATCAAAAGTCATTTTAAACAAAACATTAAAAAAAACAACTAAAAGAAGCCCTGGGTTTTAGCATTGTGTATTGATTTAGCTCTATTCTCTTATCATTTGTTCTGTTGACATGCCAAAACCATCTCAGTTAATTTATTTCTATCTTAGTTTGTATGCCATCTACTTGAGTTTGATCTCTTATTCCTGTGTTTCTGATTCTGTCTTTTAGTTTTCCCTACTACTCTTCTGAGATATTTTATTTCAGCTACTTGTACTCTACGGTATTCCCTATTGTCTACGGGCCACATTTCACTGCCATAGAGAAGAGTAGGATGATAAACTGTTGTATATTGCTATTTTGGTTTTTGTTGACAATTCTTGTTTACCTATAAATGCCTTTCTTAGATGATTATATATTGTCATTGCCTTTTGGATTCTCTGGCTGAATTCTTTACTCAGTTTTTCCTTTGAGTTAATCATTACTCCTAGGTAATTGTAGCTTTGAACTTGTTCTAACATCTTTCTGCTCAGTTTAAGATTTTGTGTTTTAATTTCCCTAGCTACTATCATTGTTCTTGTCTTCTTTATTTTTGCTTTCGTTCCTCTTTATTTAGCTCATTATTGAACATGTTGATATTATATTGAAGTTCACTTTCTGATTTTCCAAATGGAACTAAAACATTAGCAAATGAAAGCATTGATACATTTACTGGTTTGACTTTCCACATACCTACATTCATTTTCTTCATCTTTGAGAATGCCTTTGTGACTCAATCCATAAATATGATAAAAACAATAGAGGGCTTAGGATGAAACCCTGTCTTACTCCTATATCTACATCAAATTTTTCAGATTAGATTCCAGCTACTCTCACTGCACATGTTGGTTTGTTATAAAAGCTTTTAATAGCTTCTGTTAAATTTTGCTCTACTATATGTTCATTTAAAGAATGCCATAGTTCATCTCTCCTCACAATGTCAAATGCCTTGTCTAGATCAATAAAACAGAGGTGCACCTCCATATTTCTTTCAAGGAATTATTCTATTAGTTATCTAATTGTGAACTTGTACACTTCTTCCGGGTTTGAATCTGCTATGGTGTTCTTCAACCTAATCTTTTGCTCTTTTCCTCAGTCTCATTTCTAGTATCCTGGCATAAGCTTTTCCTGGTAAGTAAGTAGTGATACCCCTCTATAGGTTTGAGCATTTCATAGTTGCTCCTTTCTCGTGTACTGGCGCTAATGTTCCCTTTTCCAGTCATCTGGCACCTGTTTTAACTTCCATGCTTGTTGGCATTTTTCATGCAATAGTTTGTGTGTCTCTCTCCCTTGGTATTTAATCATGTCTGGATAAAGTTTATCAGTTCCTGGGGGGCCTTTCCTCGCTGAACTTTTCGTATAGCCGTTTGGACTTCTTCCATTGAGATATCTACATCTTCAGTTGTCTCATCAAGATTACTTATTATTCTTACAAATTCATCTTTGCTCCTTATAGCTCGTTTCATATGTTCTGGAGGGATTATGTAATTGTTGAAAATATTTTGTCCATGTTTCCATGATTTCACTGTCTTTCTTCATTTTTTCTCTTCTAGCACTCTTAATATATCTAATTGGGTATCTTTTGATCTTTCTCATGATCTTCATTAGGAGCTTTTGATTTCCTTGATAGCTTTCTTGGTCTTTGTCCACACTCTTCCCATTGTTCCTGTTTTGCTTTCCTCACTTCCTCTTTGGCAACAGTTTGTTTACTCACGTAGTCTACCCTATGCTCTGGCCTCTTTGTTTGTAAGTATTTCTTTCAGGCTTCCTCCTTTTCTTTGATCATAGTTTTGACTTTCTCATTCCACCATGCTGTTCTTTTCCTATCTCCTTTAATTTGTTTTCTGCCACAAACCTCTTTAGTACAACTGAGGAGTGTTTCCTTATGCAGTTACCACTTTTCTTTTATTGTGTTCACAGATAAAACGTTTTGTCCTAAATTGGAATATCTCTGTTACTTCTGGTTTATTTAATTTTCTATTTTGAGTTTAGTAGCTTTCTTGTCTATCCTTTTCTGTTTGTTTTCCTCAGTCAGCAATCTCATTTTTGCAATTACTAGGTGATGATCACTAAATATTTCAGCTCATAACTGTAAAAAGGGAACTGATAACTATTATGTAGTCCATGAGTGACATTTCACTTCTGTCTTCATTTATTCTTGTACTGTTATGGATATTTTAATGTGGAAATTTGGCTACTTTCATGTTATTCTTTGGGCAAAAGTCTATAAGTCGCTCTCTATTTAAAGAACTTGTCTCTCCATTACCCCACCTGATTTTTCTATATTGTTGCCTCATCTAGCGTATAAATCTCCTAAAACCATTAGTTCCTCTTTAGGTTTGAAATTGTCTGCAGCTATTTGTAAATTGTTTTCCAAGATGTATTTTCCTTCTTTGGTGGCGTCATCGTTTGGTCCATAAGCTATTAATAATATAATACTTCTACCTTTTGGTTGAATGTTTACTTCTATTAGGTAGCCGTGGTCTTATAAATTTCCAACTTTCTAGTAGCTTTTTCGTGCCTTTTATGCATTGGGAGGCCTACTTTTGCTCTAGCTCCATCCTTTACATTTACTTTTGACAAGATTAAAGCATGATTTGGTCCTACATTTTCTATTCCTTGTCCTTTCTTCTTTGTTTCTGTAATAGCTAAAAAAAATCTATTTTGAATTTGTCCATTTCTTTACCAAATTCTACCTCTTTTGCAGTTATTGTCCTAACATTCCATGTTCCAAAATCCCAGTCTTTTTTTTCGTTTCCAGGGTTGTCTTCAAGGGTCATCTCATATTTAGCTCTATGAATTTGGTTGGTTTTGGTAAGCAAGTGATTAACCAACTGTACCCTAGGTAGGTGGCGGGGCTGCTACCTTGAGACCCCCTACCGGGCCTTGATTTTGATTTTCTGTCAGGGTTAATTCTCCTAGCCTTTGATCAACCAAAACTGCCCTGCAAGGCAGCAGGCTGTGATTTTCCATCAGGGTGGACTTCCTTAGTCTTTGGTCTACCAAGACCGACCTGAAAGACAGCAGGTTGTGATTTTCTGTCCACGGTTACCACCCTAAGCCTTTGGTCGGTCAACACCTGCCTACCATGCAGCAAGAGACTCATGAAGGACGGGGTTACCTAATTCCCATACAGGTGAAAGCCCCTGCCCACTACGTGGAAGATATAATTTATGAAATTTAATAAATTATGGTCTGTATCCAAATGCAGATGAAGGCCTACTGAACTTTTTACATCATTCATCTCTCAATAGGCCTTTGGATGAATTTGTTTAAATGTGCGTTTGTAAAGCATAATATGGGTGCTGATATTTATACATATATCACACTGCAATCCATAAAAAATCATTTTTCGGTCCATTTCCAGGTACTCAGTTACATTTGAGATAAAGAAAGAAGTATTTTGTAATTTTTTACACTTTTCCTAAGCATACATATGCAATGAGAAAACTGTTCCACAGAAGTTCTCAAGCCAGTGCCTTAGTGTACACAAGATCATCCATTTCCAATTGATCTACAACATCTCTACACATCACTTACCAGAATGCAGAGGTGAGTTTATGTCTCGCAACTTTGAAATAGATCCTGCAACTCCTTTTTGTCCATCTGTTCCTTGACTTACACGATTCGTCCAGAAGTACTGTGGTCAGAATGTCTGAATTATACAGGTGCAGACTAGCACTACTAGTAGTAGTAGTACATTGGGCTGCATGTGTATCCCATTTTAAATTCAAGAACTTGATAAATTTTTCTGTCTTTAAAGTATCTTTGTCAACAAAAATTACAGTTTGTAGCGTTTGCGTATAATTTTTATTTGAGAGACGAAAGTTGTCAAAACTCATCACAGCTGAAAGGTAATTGCTGAAGCAGCCAAAGTAGTCATCTGAAAGTGATTCTGAGGTGGCTGAGAATAAAGAAAAAGAGACAAAGGATAAATGAAAATCGGTTTAAAAAAAAACACATTTATAACACTCATTTACTATGTTTTGAAAAAATTATATTCAATAATTTAATAGGCATCAGAGAATAAATATATATACACTGACACACAACATCTACAAGAACATAATGAGAGAAAATAATCTCAGGAAATTTGTTTAATTATTCAAAATGTTCTTTTGGCAAATATTAATATAAAAATAAACATGATAAACAAAGAACAGTGAAATGGTAAATGCAAATCGAAAATCAATGGTCATTAATGTACGCACAGGCACTGATGAAAGGGAATGCAATGGACTTAAATCCTCTCACATCGGCCAGCATCAAACAGGTCAACAAAGTCTTCGTTAGATCTTTGGCAAATAAAGCTGGGGTCAGATTTATCCTTGCCACGTCAAAGCAGGGACCAACAGCATGAAAAACCTATAATATATGAAAACATAATTTATACGGTGGTTGGGTAACAATGATGATTGATACATCTAGCAGGTCATAAGTATTATCATTGAAATGACAATCTATCATGAGACACAGGTACCCATTTGAAGGAGATTTGTATAAAATTGCATATCATGCTTTAAAAATGAAAGCTTATAATTCTCTTGGTATTCAATATAAATTGCTTTGACTTGAGTTCACTTGACAAGTTTTATTACTCAACATGTCTATCGGATTAAATTGATCTTGACCATATATTATTTATTTTTAGACAGTTAAGTTGTGCAAAGCCTATATAATGTTTCTCCACTCTTAGTCTTACACACACCCATATCTCTCTCTCTCCTTCCCCCCTTCTCTCTCTCTCTCTCTCTCTCTCTCTCTCTCTCTCTCTCTCTCCCTCCCTTCCTCCCTCCCTCCTTCTTATAAATATATAAAGAGTGTCCAGAAAAAAAGGTTTCATGAACTTCCTAATATCTCTCACATCCATTATCTGATTTTGATTTAAGTTTAAGGAAATGTCCGTCCGTGCATAAAAAGGATATGAAATTTTCATAAGAATAGACGAAGGCAAGCCGCAGGAATGCCCACCATGTACCACAACCAAATTTTCAAATACGGGGACTAGTTGGGAATCTGGGAAACTCGGCCAATCGGGAAGAAATCCTAGGGAACGGAAATTTTCTCTCTATGTATTTTTTACCTATGTAAACGGGAAAGGTCCCTGGCTAATCGGGACAATTTTTCGCGGGCTTGCATTGATTATCATCCCCATTTACCTCATAATTATTTATTCTAACGCTCACTTTGTTATTTAAATTTGGTTTCTGTGTTAGTAAACATCAATTATTACATCTGCATTATTAGAGCTACATGTCTTATACATTACATAAAATGTACACAAGGTCGCAAGTGCCAGTTCACAACGACCATAAGCCAGACACACCAGACATCCATTACGAAGATCTAAAATCAGGCATCGAGCCCAACCTTGCTTGTTCACCTGACATTGCAGTACGGTGTTGACACAGGGCGGCATTTAGAAAGCAGACTTGTGCACTGCAATACTGCAATAGTCTTTTATTGCCTGCTTAACTTGTCAATCACAAGGATGGACACGCAAAGAGGTTTAATAATCCACCACGCAATCCTGATTACATGTTTTATTTATCTACCATCCAATGAAGTTTGACTGTGAGTGACATCGTAGATGAATGCCATGTTTGTTTTGATTAACTGGTCCTGTGGCCACTTGTTCGTAATTTACCACTCACAAAGTGGCTTAGGTACCTCAAACTGTTGAGGGAAAACAAAAATCCCTAGGTCTCCGGGAAATCAGGAAATCCGGCTAATCGGAACAATTAAGGAGGCTCCAGTGTATTGCAAAAAATGTGTACTAAGATTTCCTGTCTAGAAATGGATTGCTGGGTTCTTCCTGTTGCTCTCCTGACATCTTAAGCTTCTCACTCGACTTCTCCGTCAACTGAAAAAAAATATTTCTAGATCTAGATCTAGACTAAAGAATCTCAGGTTAATTAGAGCTATAGTTACTTGAAGACATAAAATTTTCTGAATCACTTGGCTTGGGCAACTTTATTTTTAGACATGTTCACGGAAAAAACCGAGAACAGGTTTATTGAAGAAATTGGGGATAAAATGAACTTAATATTAATATCCTCCCTCCTTCTCTTATTTATACTGAAATGTGTTGAATTAAAAAAAAACAACTGGGTCTGTATCTGAATGCAATGCAAAAGTGTCTGGTACTGTAGAGAGAGTCACTTGCAGACCTAGGACACACTTGCACTACCAAAAACATCCAACACATTCTGCAGTCTGTTAAGAGTAAGACAACCACACAGCTGTCACTCAGATGTAGTGCAAGAAGTGGAAGGGATCCTTGGGCTGTCTAGCATTCACACTTACAATCCTACGACAGGACCTGCATGTTTTTATCATGCATCATTATTTGATTAAAAATATTTTGTTCACTAATGAATCCCACTTCCACTTGTTTGGCTGTGTGAATTTTTTTAAATGTGTGTTTTGGGGGGAAGAGTACTCCTGATTATGTCCCGGAGAAACCGCTTCATGATGTTAAGTATACAACCTGGATTGCATTCGGTCATAACAGTGTGATCGAACCTTTCCGGTTTGAAGATGGAAACGGAAATGCAGTAACTGCTACAGTTAATATTCTGTGACATTTATGAAGAAGATTTTAACAGCAACAGTTCTCACGCATGGCATGGTTCCAACAGGGTGGAGCAAACTCTCATACCGCAAGGGCAACCCTAGTTTGGCTCAAAGAACACTTCCAGGACATTGTTCAGTTTTTTCCATTTCTATTTAGAATTTTATTTGATAGCCAATGATGGCATTACAAAGAAATTTACATATCCGCATGGCTGTAGTGTAAGTCACACAAATTTGGCAAATAAATCGAAATAACATTAACATGGAACCTATTTTTATCTGGACACCCTGGGTGGATTGACCCTCGCTCACCAGGAAGACCCAAAGGCACAACAGATACAGCCAATGCAAGATGGGGCAGCAATAACATTGTCCCCATCGCAATGTGTGCCCGGTCAATTAACAATGCCAAGCAATTTCATGCAAATTATAACATCAAGGAAAGAGCAGTGGGCAGAGTTCAGAAGACTGTTCAATTCTAGTTGCCTAGTGACAAACCATTGATCCAATGGGATAAAGGCTATGTGATACAGTGAGTGGAATAAGAAGAGAAAACTGGTCACTGGTCATCTTTTAATTTCATTACATTGGATAAGTATATGAAGGGTGGTTACAATGCAGGCAAATTGTTGACGGGCATATATTAGCAATTGGATATTACGTGCATGATTTTAACTTATTTTTCAACCCCTTACAGACATACTTTATGATGATTTGGGTAAGACTATACCTGCAGTTGCCGCTGAGACCGGGCATTTCGATGACATTTTTGGTTTTTAAACAGGTATTTAGAAAAAATCGGTTTCACTGAGATTCTGGCATTTAGGAGAAACAGGCATTATGGCGGAGGGCATTAAAGTGATAGCTACTTTATATATATCTATATGTAAAACTCTACATCTCTAGCTTTGACCACTTATAACTCAGGAACCACTGCACCCATAACCCCTATATTTCACAGGTAGATTTCAATTAGCCTGCTTTAACTTCTTGGATCAATACAGTATTTAATTGATTGGGAAAAGATCGTTTTGCCTACGATCCACAAAACTTTTATTGTCACTGTTACTCATTCCTTCATTTCTGGTCACTAGACAAGCAATAAAAAGCCTGCCTAACCTAAGTATCGAATACTGTACCGGTACTAGACATCACCTTCCACCCGGTAACCTATTGAGTAGTCCATCGTTGAAAAAAAAAGTGGTAAAAGAGTAATCATAATCCTCATTATCTATGGGCATGCTTGTGTGTATATATATATATATATATATATATATATATATATATATATATATGTATAGTCGACTCCGGTTTTTCGCAACTCGGTTAATCGCAATTGCCTCTTAATCGCAACTTTTCCCAAGAAACGGAATAAATTATATGTATACAAGTCACTGGTGAATCGCAAATTACTACGGAAAATCATAAACCCAGTGACTCCTTATTTCAGATTTTCAGTCAGCTTTTTCTTATTACCCACAATGCTAAACGATGATTGTATTTCTAAGTTGTTATTACCGAACAACCGTAACAATCCTATTGGACCTAGCAGACAGTAAACGGCGCAATCGACCATGTATAGAGACGACTTAAGCAGTCTCCGGCCAGTAGGTAGACAGAGACAGTCAACGCTATTGCAATCGCCTTACCTGTCCAATCATTAAGCCCTGTCCCTAGACCCCTGAAAGATAGCATGTCTCCGTTATCATTAAGGCCCGCCCCTAGCCCCCCCAAGGAACGACCATACACATTGTATAGACAGTCCACAGCAGACAGTCGTGGTCTCTTGTCAACAGAATCATGCATCATGGCTCATAGACATTTAGCCACTGACTATTGCAATCTTTGATTACAAACCAAAACAACTTCGACCTCCTTGCTAGGGAGGAGAAACAAAAGCATAGTTGGCTATAAATTTGTGTCGGTGAACTCTTTGATGTCTATCACATGTGACAGAAATTATCAAAGAGGATGCGACTTATCAGTTGCATGGATGATTTCAACTAATCATAATGACTCACACATGTGCACAGACTGAATGGTTAGATTGTGAGTGATTTTTTAGAATTACTTTTGCTCTCTGGCAATTTATGAGATGTGTAACATTGAATGTCACATTATAATGCTCATTACTCTGAAAGACAGCATGGCTGTAATAAGGCCATGGCATGTTCAGGCCGACCCCAAGTCCATAAAACTCAAAGGGCAAAGTTATTGTATACAAACAAATAAAAAATTGCAACAAACATACCTAGTTGTCAAATAATGAAATGACCCTAAATTACTGGTCCCACGGCGAGCTCTGATTTATCGCCACTTCAGATAATCGCAACAATTTTGTTGCTTCCGTCGTGTTGTGATTAACCAGAGTCAACTACATCTTATTATAATTTTTAAAAAATACTGTATTCACTTATTTTCTGTCACGCCACCTGACCTTATTAAATGATCAATCGAGCTGAAATCTTGTATTGAAATACTCAAAGGCTTGAAGTATGATCCTTTGTTTTCAAATCCCTATATAACAGTAGTGACCGCCTAAATGCCCGGTGCTTGGGAAGCAGACAAAACGCATTTAGACGAAAGTAGGTCAGACGTAGAGGCAACAATTTGAGGATAGGCCTATTTCTGTGACGTTGGGTTTCCCTAGTGACTAGCCAATTTCGTCCAGGATTTGAAGCTTCTTTTGAAAATCATTTCCTGGTTTATTCCTTTTTTTTTCAAGATGTAGATTTGTATGTAGCTGTGCAAAATTCAAGTTGTTACTATGGAGGCTGAGACTGAGAGAAAAAGGACCTGATTCAATGCTTCCTCAATAACTGGCATAATCCACACTATAATCACGTAACTTATTTAATCACGAGAACTATGACTTAAATAATTAGATGAGAAAAAACTGGATAAAGAAAAGCCTCATCCAATGGGACCAATGTGTGAATAAATTAACACGAATCTTACAACTCCTTCGATTCATAATCCTCATTGTTAAAAAGATTCGTAGCCAGATCGTTTGTTTTTGGAAAAGTCATCAGCTGTACGAAACATTCAAATTCAATGCGAGAAAAGGGGAAACCAGGAAACCGTTACGCTCTTTGACGCTGAGATAGTGAGCGCGCGGATGGGTTGACTGTCTCTCGCCACGAAGACACATTGGATACGGGCCGAGGCGAGCTTACTACTTATTACTAGTACTAGTAGTAGTAAGCTCGCCTCGCTACGGGCCAATGCTAGACTGTTCACACCTTGTCCCTCGATCGCAATGAGCGTCCGGTCTAAAGACGCCAGGTGATTGCATGCCACTTAGTACTTACGACATCAAGAACAAGATGTGGGCGGAGTCAGAAGACTTCAATTCTAATTGCCCGATGACCAACCAGTGATCTAATGGGACAAAATATGTGCTGTACATTGGGTGGAGTTATGAAGAAGATTGGTCAACGTTTAGTCCATTAGGGCCTACAATGGATAGGTAATGAAGGGTGGTTGCAATGCATGGCATATTGTTGAGGGGCATATGCCCTAGTATTAGCGATCGGATTACTTTTATGATATAAGAAAAATAGAATATTTAATCAATTACGGACGTATTTTATGATACTTTGGAGAAAAAGATACCTACAGTTGTCGTTGAGACCGGGCATTAAGGCGAAAATCTTGGTTTCAAATGGGCATTTAGAGGGCAATTTATATAGAAAAATTTCGGTTCCACGGAGATTGCGGGCATTTAGGCGGCGAGCATTTAGGCGGTCACTACTGTATAACTCAACTTGTTTATCGTGTAATTAAAGTAATTGACCAAATTAGCTTTCAATGTTCAATGTTATATGATCCTTTTTTTATTGACTCTACGGAAGTTGTTGCTTTGAAGCGTAAACAACTTAAAGAAGTAGACTAGAGCATTACACAAGTATGAAAATTAAATTTGTAGGCTCAGTTTTGATTATTATTTTATTATGCCTGTATCTAAATCATAGATTTATTTGTATCACTTTCATTACTGTATATATTTAGCTTTTTGTTTGGATGAGCCAGCAAATGATGGCTTGGATTGGATGGGCTGTTGGAGGGACCTGGCTTTGACTCGGATGGGGGATAGTGGTGGGGGGGGGGGGGAGCAGGTCGGGATGGGACAGATTGGGAGTGGGAGAATGATTTCAGGGTCAGGGAAGGTGATAGTATAGTATGTGCCCGACTGTGGGAGTCCTACCAATACCATAGATCTAGATTCTAGATGAAATCTTGGAGTATGAGGCATTATCATTATGGTGAATCCTAGGAGGGAAAATCAGGAACAATACTTACAACAGATTACTAAGACAACTTAACACAATCAGCTACAACCAGAGAAGAAGAAGAGGGGAAAAAAGGAGAAGACGAAGAATGTGAAAGGGGAAAAAGGAGGGTTGGAGGAGCAGGAGAAGAAGAAGAAAAGAAGAAGACGACGACGACAACGAATATTAGGGTGTGTTAATACTGTTACCTTACCCCGAAATCACACTCACAGGAACTCCACTAGGAGATCTATATAATATATATACATATCAAGGACTACTGTAAGTAGTCCTTGATATGTATATATATATATATATATATATATATATATATATATATATATATATATATATATATATATATATATATATATATATATATATATATCTCCTAGTGGAGTTCCTGTGATTTCGAGGACTTAAAGTAGTCCTTGATACATATATGATATATATACAAACGACTATGTTACACCCTGTGGTGATGCTAAGTACGATTATTTGATTGGATTAGTATTCGACACTGAGATTGCGCCGGTAGGCGTGAATTATCGACCTACTAGTACTATTCCAACTGTTTAATTAAGCTCGTCAAAATGGCGGGCTAGTTAAATGAAAATGATACTCACACTCACAAAGACAGATAAAACAATAAAGTTTAATTTCTCATACAAAAACGATCTGGGATGATTTCAAGTCTACATGTAAAATATGCCTATCAACAAAGCCTTGGGCGGAAAAAGATCAACCAACTTATAATTTTATATATATTTAATATATATATATATATATATATATATATATATATATATATATATATATAATATATATATATATATACTTATACATATATTTATTATTTATGCTTATATATATATATATATATACATGTATATATATATATATATATATATACTTATACATATATTTATTATTTATGCTTATATATATATATATATATATCTATATATATATCTATATATATATATATACTTATACATATATTTATTATTTATGCTTATATATATATATATATATATATATATATATATATATATATATATATATATATATATATATATATATATATATACATGTATATATATATATATATATATATATATATATATATATATATATATATATATATATATATATATATATATATATATATATATATATATATATATATATATATATATATATATAGGTAAATCTCAAAAGGTGAACCCCGGATTGTCACATGGAGCGTAATTTATGAACCTCTAGATGTTTACTCTACAGTAAAAATAATTTGCTGCAAGGTTCCTAAACTATCATGTAAAGCAAAGGAAAATGTAGTATTACTTGCATTTCTCTCTCTGCTGATCGTTTTTTGTTGAAAAAAAAGACTTTCCCTGGTGTAACTGATGACAGTGTAACGGTAAGACTGGGACTCGGAGTCATTTTAATTCCCTCAGCTGATTAAATTGAATGTTTAAATTCACACCGACTAGCAACATTACAAAATGGAATAAAGAAATTTCACTTTGTAACTATTTAAGTTTAAGGGAAATAAAGAATAAATCTATGCTGTCATCTGTTACGCCTGAGAAATGATGATATACGTTTTCCTCCCTGAATATATTTTGGAGTAATAAAAATGACACTATCTACTATTGTTCTTTTCCAATGGAACAACTAGAATGGAACCCCTGTTGGATGTCTTAATTCCATATAACACTAAAATCTACGATATCATTACTCGGGCGTAACTTGATGATGATGACATTATTAATGACACGACACGACAGAGTGACAATCAACAATTTCTATAACATGCAACATGCCATACTCTATTTGGGTCACACCCGAAAAAGGTAGATCTACAGTGTAGTGGCAGTTCCATACACGTGCTAAGAAATGTGACTTTGGGGCCATGTCAAGGCAAATATCGACAATGTTCCCACTGTCATCAGTTAGGCCTGAGAAACTATGACTTATTGACACCACAGGTTTCCCTGCTAGTAAATGTTTTGGGATTAATAAAACAATCAAACACATCCAGTCGTTCTTAACTTTACTGGAAAACTGAAAGCCGGGACAATTGGAGCTTGTGGAATGCCTTAAATTTAAATAAAGAACCAAAAATAAGATATAACTACTCAGGTGTAACAAGGCTTTGATGATAATGACCAATGTAAATTACCGTCATAAACCAAAGGGAGGGTTAAGCTCCAACACCTCTCACCACATTTTCTTCACAATAACACATGATGTTTATTTTGCAAGGCAGAATAAGAAAATGCTCATACTCAAAAATTGCATGAAACAACAGTAACACTCAAACATTTGTAGTTCAAATGCAGTGTCAAAGGACAATATTGAACAATTTGAGCGAATCCCTGAGTCTTTTTTAAGTTCAAGTTATGTTTTTAATTTTAGTTTAAGTATCGGATTGAAAGCGATACATGTGTAAATAATAATACAAATACATTGAAACATAAGAAATTTGGAAAATGACACGTGGCAAGAAAACAATAAAATAAGGTGCACATACATGTTAACAATTATGACTGTCACACAGGATTATTCAAAGCATAAAACACAATTTTAACTTCTATGTGAAAAGAAGGTACATGTAATGTGCACCAAAAAATCCAAACCAAACAGTGAATATAATCTATACAAATAAACATGTTAATTTTAATGTTATTGTTACCAGTTACGTAGATTAAGTTTGAATAATAATGTAGTAATTTACTGAGAAGTAAGAAACTGTGACAAAAGGAATTGGCTACTGGTACAGTAATACACATCAAGCCATAACTTTAACATACATATTATTATGGGCATTCACGTGGAGTAAACCATGCATAACAATAACATTGTATATTTTGACAGTCAATCACATCAGTCATTTAAATATAGATTTTTCAGGCTAAGAAATTTAAACTTTAGAATTAGAAGTAATGATAGTAGAGCAAAATAATTACCCAAATGTGTAACAGTAACGAAAGTTGAAGGAAATCATAAAAGAACAGAATGGTCGGGATGGAGTGTAGCAAGGACGGGAAGCACTGTCATGGGCAAAAGAAGCAATGTCAGACATACATAACTTATTGTTGCGATCTAGGAAAAATGTAACAATCCAATGCGACTTCAACCTCAATAGAAGCAGACAAAGGAAGCAATGATACTATATGGTTGGCAACCCAATAAAGATGGATTAATGTCATCGCGATCGAAAGTCCACAAGAGAATAGAGTGCAATTCACTGGCACTTTTATCAGGATGAAAATTCCTGGTAAAAAATTTTTTAATGCACTCTTGGCCCAGACGAGGATAAATTGAGGTCACTGATACATGCAGCATATGATATGCAGCCATGACTTGCCAGATTGCCATATGAATTCAACCTGCAACGGTCAAACACCTCAGGCTGAAATGTTTCATTAAGGTCATGGAAGTTTGATACTCGGGAAAAAAAGTACAAGTCATCTGAAGATAGAGACAAATGTCGAGAGGAATGCAAAACCATGTCGATTATAGTTATGATATAGCGCGGCAGGGAATCTCAATGTGATTGTATTGTGACCTAAACATTAAAGCAGAAAATGTATGTGACATACAATTTCCATCAGGAATGATAGGAAGAGAAAACATCCCATCAATGCCTTCAGGTAAAAAACACGATGTAATTTTGTCAACCTCATCACCACAGTCAAATACAAACTTATGATGAGTAATTTGTAGGAACCAAAAAAACCAGCACTCAACAGAGATCTCATGGAAATGATATTTTGAAAGATGAAAACGGGTAACTTTGATTTGTACTGTGATGTACTCTCACTCATGGCTGCACTGATATGTGCACCATCATCCTTCAACCATGCTGGTCATGTGCCAGTGTCTAGGTTTCCGCAAATGTCTTTTGAGTCTACTCTTTAAGGGGGTGGGGAACCTCCTGAAGTGATTTTTTTGCTTTTGAGTTGAGGTTTTTGCTTTTAGCATGTACATGAGTAACTGTCAAAATACAGTCATCCTTTATCATTGAAATGTTTGTAGTGTCCTTTGTTGCCATAGAAACACCTGCCATCTTGGATTTTGACCCAATTTTCAAAATCTATCTCTAAGTTATGAATAAAATCACTCAAAACTTGTGCAGATTGTCTTTTCCATTCGATATCTAAAGAGTGACGTCGGATTTTTTAAATATTTTGGATAGCTTTTTTAAAATTAATTTTTGAAAATACTATTTACTGTATATCATGAATGTACAAAAACAGCATTTTATTATGAAAACAAAAATTCTCAAAAATTCTACAATATATCAACAACAAAAACCGATGTCATTCTATTAACATTGCCAAGAGGAACCTATGTGCCACATATAATACAAATCGTTCGGTAAATGGCGGAGGAAATAGAATTTTAGTGTGAAAAAAATACACTTCGACTTCGAGAATATTGCAAGTAAAAAACCCAAAAGAAAATAACAGAAAACAAACGCTTCAAGACGGGTTTCCCTTGTTGTAGCAGCTCCATCACTCTTTCGACAGTCTCTAGCATTGTTACTAATACAAAGAGGATTGTATTATAATTATAAATCTACGTTTAGATGTGCACTGTTGTCAAAACAGATGTCAAAATGACCAGTTTTTTCTTCCCCTCTATATCCTATGCTTGTGTTGCGTGTTTACATACACACTGACGTGCAACGCCTCATTACATCACAAACGATGGGTTGAAGTCCCGAACGATGTCGACAGAAACCAAGTTACCTCGGTGTTTTTACCTACCCTCGCCTACAATAAATATACGTCATATATGAACATTTTTCTGCCATAAACTTGTAGATAAATGAACGTTCTAACGTTCGAATATGCAAAGAACAGAAAATCAACCGTTTTGGTCCCAATCTCACCAATCCAGGTGCCCCCCCCAACTTTAAAATTGTCAGCCCATTTCTTCCTCTGGCTGCCCCTTTTCTGCTGCTTCCTGGGACTAGGACTGTCCCACATAGAATCGTCTTAGAATAGCCATCAGTTCTTGTCACATACATGGTCATACTATTTCAGCTTCCTCTTCTTGATCGCACTGGTAGTGAGGAGGTCTCCGTAGTGGTCTGTGGCTTGTTTTATGGTCCGGGTTACTTCTTTGTTGGTATGTGATGCCTATGAGTAATTTGTAACATCTCATCTCCACTGCTTGGATCTTTGTCTGAAAGTCGACAGTTAATGTCTAGGACTCAACAAGCATACAAGAATATAGGCAAGATCAGTGCACGCAGTAACTTAAGTTTAATCTTTATACTGATGTTTTTGTCCTTCCAGATGACCTTGAGCTTGACCATGGCTGTTCTTGTCTGTGCAGCTCTTGGTATCACTTTTGTTCTTGATCCCTCAACACTGATGATCGAGGCCAGATATTTGAAGTGGCTCACAGTTTCGAGTTCCTACCCGCTCATTTAGATTTTCTTTGTGAGTGGTCATCCCTTGGTCGTCATTAGCTTGGTCTTTTCAGCACTGATTTCGATTCTAAACCTTACAGATGTAGATTCTGCATGTGTAGCATCAGTTCCGACAAGAGCTCACCAACAGCGCTTTCCTTCCCTGACCAATCCACTCAAATTTGACTTATTTCACTTCTGCTACTGTAATGAAGACAGCAAGTTAATGTTAGTTATAATAATATTGTCAATCAAACCCAGACTACACAAGCCACATTCACACATTCAGACACTCCCACTCCTCTTTCGTTCATCACACACAGTCAACCTGATCAAAGCATTCAGACTGTTCACGCTCTCACTGGCATCCAAATATGAATTAACAATTTTCATTTTCAACATAGGATTGACACATCTCGCATAATCATTGCCTGAAAGGCATGTTCTAAAAGAGTAAATGTTGCTCGGCCAACTTCCTGAAGAATGTGACGTGCGAAACAATAGCACCATGGTCCTTCCCAAATCTTCCGAACAGGGAATCAACGCTTTCAGAAATAAATTTCTTCATTGATAGATTTGCAGTGGAATCTTCCACGGAAGGTGGAAGGAGTTGTCTTCGTAATAATCTGTCACAATATCTTCGCTTTACAACAGTCCTTTTGGGATGATCTGGAATAAATGGAGGGCAAAGTCTTTTGATTTGATTTACTAAAACAAATTAACATATATTAACTCTACTGTAGACACATCGACATTTTTATACATAGTATTAACCTTACAACTTGAACAAAACATACAAAAATATTTCAATTTAGAACATAGATCTATCTAGATACACTACAGTGAAGAATCAACTGCTATGAATTAATAATTCAATTGTAAAACATGACATTGTGATTGACAGATAAAATGACGTCTTCAAGTTTGATGTTCGATTGCCATATCATCATGTCAATCGGTCACGTGGTGTGTCAGTAACGCTCGAGAATAAAGAAGTGGAAGTTTGACTTATTTAGCATTTTTATCCATCTTACACCTAGATCTACTCTTACAAAGAAGCTAACAAGAAAGGACTCATGTAGCACAAGTAACCCTAATAGATCAACATCCCTCGAATGCTTTATTGTTTAGCTTGAATAACGAATGAGACTGAGAGTAAGTCATGACCGACACTAGAAAAATGTCACCATGGCCATGACGTTCGACTGAGAGCAAAGAATGAATATCACAACTAAATTAGATCATCTTTATTTCATAACAAAAATAATCAGAAACTACATCAATGTAGAATTTAACAAATTCCCTCTTTATTCAATATTCATCCGTGTACACATTCAAGCTTTGCCCAGATTACTCATAAATTGTACTTAGTTAACTCGGTCAAACATGGTCATACTCACCCATGGCCAATAAGTATTTTCTGTGAAGTTGGGAGGACACACAGAAATGCAATCATGCACTGGAATGTATTCTATTAGAATGTCAAAGTGAACTGGGAGCGGCGTTGGAAAATTCTGTACCGTAAAGGCAAGAGTTTCTCCGACGGAACACGGTTCTTGGTCGCAACACTGTGCTCAGTGATAACCGACAGAAGGGAGATTACCGGTACATTTTCCTCTCAACTGCCACTGATTATTAAATGAAGAACGGAAATCGGAAACGGGATGCCAAAGGTCAGTCAGGTAAAAATTTTGAAACAAAACACACCTTTAAAATAATGTTTTCAGCCGTAACCAAAATGACCAATATTTCATTGGAATAATGCTCACGCAACTCTTATGATTGCGCAAACATTTGCGTAAATGCTTTTGTAATGTGAACCTGTCTAAATGTAGCTCACTTTCACCAAACTTAATTAAGACGCAAAAAGGGTATTTTCCCATTCATTTGAAGATGTAGAAAATATGGGGGTCAGTGACCGAGCACGTTACGACTGAGAACGTTCGTTTCTTTACCAATAAAACGTAGGAATTAACACTTTAACAACAAAACCATCATTATATGATGATTGTATTGCTATTTCATTACAAACGACAATCGTTGTAGGTTCAATAGAACTTTTTCTTCTTTAGATATCAAGGTTCCTGTCTGTGTGGCTGTTCATGTGACAAATCTTACAGCGCATTTTCAGTACTGTTCCCTCTTAAATCATATTTAATTCCAAAACAAAAGCCTGGAGTGTAATTTCCTTTTGGAATGTATCCCTTTGAATAAGTGTGGGTCCTTCCAACATGTTGTTGCATATTTGTGATACTTTTTTAAAAGGTATAGGCCTCCAATAGTGAGACACCCCAATTTCCAGAACCTTTGGAGACTAAGTGATATATATGCTTAAATATATATGTGTGTGTGTGTGTGTGTGTGTGTGCAAGTTGAAAATGTGACAAGAAGGCATCATGCGTCAGAGAAATTAGAAAAAAATTGTATTTGAAAAAGCAAGCAATTTTTATGCATCAAACCCTATCTTAAGTAACGGGACTCACAAGGCATTTCATAATGCCAACTTTTGAAACGACCGTGAATGTCTTTTTAAGAAGATCCTGAAATCTATCTACATAGGTTTCAATCTATCTATAAAGTAGATACAAACTTTACCTCTTTGGCAAAGCAGATTTCCAGCAGGAGAAATAAAGACATCAGTTACATCCAAGGCTCCAAAATTTGTGATGAATTCTTCACAAGCACGTTTAACACCCTTCCAGCTACATCTGAAGTAGCTTTTGGCAGTCCACTATGTAAATCTAAGCTCTTACTGGCTGGACAAACAATAACATCAACTGAAAGGCATGTAATGTCTTTGATTTGAACTTGAAAAAGTAAATTGTCCAATTTTTTTCAAAAACTTGATCAATATCAGAGGGATCAAATTGATGAGTTTTACTTATCAGTGACTTTTCAGAAGATATAGCTGAAGAACTTTGAAGGCTTTGAGTACTTCCGTTTGCACGAGTGAGAGAACCTAATATTGTTGCTTTTGAGTCACAGTCTGCCACATATCTGAGCAGCTCATCAAAACCTTGTGATTTCTTAATGTTCACAGAATATGACATTTCCCCGTTTGTTAACACCATAGCACTATAATAACCAATGTAGCCAGGATATCTTTGGGACACCTTGCGAAAAACTGTTTCCGTGAGAGATATCATTTCATAACAACTTTCGGCTTTGTTGTCGTCATCTATCATATTTTTTTGCAATTTCAGAGCATTGTTGTAAGACGTCCCAGTGGGGTTTTCAGATGGAATAATCTTTTCTTTATTTTGGTCATGACGAATGTCTAATTGATAACTTGAAGAAGACTTTCGGCTCATTCCAATTTTATCAGTGAGACGATTACATGTTTTTGCCTGTGACTGGAACCTTGAATCATGTGATTTCTCACTGTTCTCAGACATGACCTTCCCCACTGTCGTGTTTGAGGTGTCAACATTTTGAGAATCAGGAAATCTTTGTGACCTCTTTTGAAAAACCAACTCTATGGGTTTCTTGATTTCATCAGAATTTTCATGTTCAGCATCATTTGTCAGTTTATCTTCAGATTTCAAACAAGCCCTTCCAAAAACGCCTTTGACTTTGTCCTTGTTATCCAAAGCAGAGAGAGAGGAAAAGGTTCTTTCTTCCCTCATAGTGACAACCTCAACATTGTTTTTTACCTTGATATCAGGGTTTGAAGAAGAGTTGACAGTTTCCATGTCAAAGCTCAAAGAAGAATCAGACCTCAATTCTGTTTTCAACCCCAAACAGTGGTCGAGTGGCTTTGAAAGACATACTGTTTCCATTTCATATGATTTTCCTCTAGCATTTCCAATCTTGGGTTTATGTTCCCTCTGAGTGGTGTCTTTTAAAGTGTTATGGTACTCCAAATCATCTTGTTTCCTTCTTACTGCATTGCTACGAAGAGAGTCAATGTCAAGTTTCTGTTTCTCATCTGATACAAATGAATTGGCAATTCCTTTTGCATTCCCATTACGATCTACTGTTTTACCGTTTGGCCTATAATCTTCATCGCTTCTCATTTTCACATCTGAATCTACTGATGCGTCAGTATTGCTTATGGAATGAATAGGCAGATCTTGATGCAAGTACATGTTTTGAGATGTTTCCGAATTGCTCACTATATCAAAAAATTTCTTCATTAATGATGAGGATGGATGCTGTATGGTAACCACCATGTCTGTTTTGTTAAATGAAGCTATTTTAAAACCAAGACTGTTAATTTTGCTGGTTATGTGTTCGTCTGTTACATCTTTTTTCATATAAAACACAGCCAGGTCAATCTGCACAGATGATAAGAGGATTTTAGTTTGACAATTATCTGGAAGTGTTATCATTCAATACAATTTGATAAAGTATTGAACTGCATGCTTGTCTTAAACAAAACATAAATATGGAATATGACGCATACACAAAATATATATAATTAAAATAAAACATTTTAAAAAAAAGTAAAAGACAAATAACAAGACATTTGCATAAAAGACATTCAATGAGATGTTGAGTAAGTGATAAATTAATCATGATATAAATCTAAAAAATGAAAAAATAATGCTAACATGATTTGAGTGAAAAAAGTCTGTCTGTCTGTCTGCCCCCTCCCCCTCTATTACTAGTATTGAAATTATTTCAAATACAACGCTAGCCACAAGGGGATTTGAACTGTTTGAGGCTCCTAGAGCATTCTTTAAAAAAACAATTGCCATACATGAGTAGTACATAATACACGTGTCACATTACATGATTACATAAAATGTTAGAATGTTCAGCTCAACCGTATCAGATTTTTTCTTCTTTTATTTTACTTCTTTTAAATCACAGTACAATCCAAATCGTGCAAGATAAGATCATGCAAGAAAATTGGATTAACTGTGCTTGGGACATCTTTTCAACTGATGAATCTATGATTTAAGGCCCCTATTTACCCTAATTGATCAGACGGTAACAATGAAATGCGTGACCATTTTTTCCTTTGATTTCTGTTTAACTTGAAGGGCTTTCTTTCTTTCTTTATCAGTTCTCATTCTACCTTTGGCGCATGAGTTCAGATGCCCAAAATGATCTTTCTCCAGGATGCCCTTTCCTGGCATTTTCTGTTTCCTTCCAGAAGAGTTAATCTTTGATGCTTCAATGCCTCTTTTATATTTTCTTCCCACTTTCTCCGAGGTCTGCCTTTTGGTCTTTTACCTTGGGCTTTAGCACTGTATACTGATTTAGCTATTCTATTGTCATTCATTCTGTTTACATACCCAAACCCTCTCACTAGCAATTAGCAATGTTGACAGCTCGACGTTGGCGATCAGAAAGAAAGGCCTCTAGTTCTAGACTCAAAGCTAACTCGCCCGCTGTGTTGTCCTCCACCCGCTGCCCCCACCCCACCACACCCTGCGGTGCGTTTCACGTGCTTGCGCACATCGGGTACACACTACACACCACACCTTGCCCACACATTCTCTACATCCATCACAGCACTGTGACCTCTCCATCCGCATCGGAGAAGTGAGAGGCATGGTACTGGTAGTGGTAGATCTATGCTGGCCTATCACTATCACTACATGTATCACTATCAGTAATCACGTGATGCGTTCTGCTTGTCTGCGCATGCCACACCCTTCCCACCCATTCGCTCCAGTCTTCATTGTTGGCACACAGGGGTTCTCCTATTCTTTTTTTCACTAGATCACCAACAAGTTTCTCAACTGGCGAGGTTTTATTAGTTTATGCACTGTGCACAGCAGAAGCAATATTCCGATATAACCGACTCGCGTGTTTGTCTGATTGCGCCATAGCAATATTTTATTTACAAAGATAAAGAATGAAAAAAAACGGGGTTTTAGAATAGTGTCGTTTCAACCGACTTCTCGTTATTTCAGGACTCGTTATAAGTGGACTCCACTGTATGAGTCAGTCATCAGCTTCGTAAACAAAGGAAAGAGACTGAAACTGTGAAAGAATGATAATAGACTGTATTTAAATGATTACAATTTAAACCTAGCAAAGTGAAAGCAGTTTCTAGCCAAACAGCATTAACAGGTGAATATCCAGTACTCAAAATATACTTTTTTTCTTTATCAGTTCCCATTCTACCTTCTGGTGTATGGGTTTAGATGCCCGAAATGATCTTTCTCCAGGCTGCCCTGTCCTGACATTTTCTGTTTTCTTCTAAAAAAGTTAAATTTCTTTGATTCAACCCCTTTTATATCTTCTTCCCACTTTCTCTGAGGTCTGTTGGTCTTTTACCTTGGGTTTTAGCTCTGTATACTGATTAAGCTACAGGCAGTAACTACTATACTGTAAAAAAAAACTGTTATGAAGTCTATGATTGACTTTTAATTCTGTCTTCATTTATTCTTGTACCGTTGGGGATGTCTTTATGTGGAAAAAAGGTGATGGCTATTTTCATGTTATTCTTTTGGCAAAAGTCAATTGAATGAGTCTATCCATTTGAAGAAGTTGTCTCTTCTTCTTTACCTATGACTCCAACTGATGTTTCTGCATTGTTGCCTCATCAAGCATTTAAATCTCCTAAAACCATTAATTCCTGTTTGAGTTGGAGATTCTCTGCAGCTATTTGTAAATTATTTTCAAATATATATTTTCTTTCTTTGGTGGCATCTTTGTTTGGTCCATACGGTATTAATAATTTAATTTCTCTTCTTTTCGTTTAATGTTTACCTCTAATAACCTTGAGCTAACAAATTTCCAACTTTCTAATGGTTTTTCATGCATTAGGAGGTCTACTTGCTCTATCTCTATCCTTTACAACTTCTCCTGAGAAGATTAAAGTATGATTTGGTCCTACATTTTCTATTCTTTGTCCTGTATCCTTTGTTTCTGTGATAGCCAAAATAAATCTAATTAGAATTTTTCTAATTCTCCAGCTAATTCTAAGTCTCTCCCATTTATTGCTCTGACATTCAACTTCCAAAAATCAAAGTCTGTGTTCGCTTCCACTTCTTCCAGGATTGTCTTTTGAATTTCTGTCTGGATATTGTATTTTTGTTGTTAGGACTTCTATAGTCGGGGTACCACCCAAAGGACATAATAAAGAGGATTTATTTTGAAGGCTTGAGATAAAAAGTTGGGGCTTGGTTTTTGTGGGGATAAAGAAAGAAAGAAAGTAAAATTTAGGAGGTTTTGGGAGGAGCTATGTTTGATATGGGCCAATCAGAGATGTGACAATATTGCGACAACGGATGGGACTAAAAACTGTGATGACATTGGCCAGAACATGAGCAGTTCAATGAGTGAGTGAGACGAGTGACAATAAACTGACTGATTGATGAACAAAAGCAGCTCAAATGTGACAATGACAAGGGACCGGACAGAGATGTTATTGTTAATCGGACTGAGACTGAAACCAACCATGTCGTTTGAGGAAGCATTGGACTATGGAGACATGTTGTTACAGAGAAGTGTGCGTGTCTCGTTTATATATGAGCATTTTAAAAAAATGCTTTACCAGTCCATGTTACTTAATTTGCATAAAAGTGCGCAGTTTGTATATAATGATTGATTGACGTGTAAATGACAATAAATTGTTGGAAAAGCTTGTATATATATGTGTTGTACAATATACTTACTAACTTACAAAGAAAAAGAGAAGACAAGTGGTGTGAAATTTTGTTAAAAGATAAAAAATCCCACAAAAGAAAAGTTTTTGTGGTCTATCCCTTTGATATTCATGGATCCCAATCACGTGTGCAGTCTATTTAAAGTAACAAGTATTATAAAAATTGTTGTGGATAATGCGAGTAAACGAGAAAAAAAAAGTCTTACGAACCATCCCTTACCCTGCTCCCTTAACCTGAAACAGAAGCTCCCCCCTGAACACGCGCCCCCCCCCCTCCCTCCATGGCAAACGTAGGTGCGGGGAAACGAATTCACCAATAGCTTTGTTGGGGGTGAACATACGTGTTTTATTGTTAACCATCTATCAACCATACTTTACCCTGAAACATAAGCTCCCCTTGAACAACCCTCCTCCGCACCACCCCAGCCCACTATCCGAAGCAAGCGTAGGTCACCGGGTAACCGCATACACCAATAGCGTTGTTGCTAGGCAGTCCCATAGAGTTGGAGCAGTGAAAAAATACTAAATTTTATCTTGCCGACAGTGAAACAAGTGAGAAAGAAAGAAAATGGCCGCTGTGTGGAGGCTATAGGCTTGACTCGGTATTTCTCTATGGATTATTGTGTCTAAAACATGATTTCTGTCCATTGAAATGTGCTAGAATAATATGTAAAGATGATTTGATAAGTATTAGGCCTATTTTTACTTTACCGGTACCGTATATTGAATTAAAGTCATCAGCGAAAGAGAAAAAAATTGGTACTCCAATATTGGAAGTCCTACCCGGTTACTGTCATTACAAGGTAG
>JAXRKP010000049.1:620000-632500 GCA_037039925.1 Doris montereyensis
ATTTTACAATGTATAAAGAAATGTGTTATTATTTGTTAAACAAGTATATTAAATTTCAACATATTTCTTTTATTTCAGTGAATGCAGTGAAGTCCAGATGGGGCCACATCCGTGATTACTTCTTGAAGAAGCGTCGCGAATATAAAAATGTCAAGTCAGGTCAGGCATCCACAGGAAAAAAGAAGTGACACTTGTACGATGCCTTGTCGTTTATGATTCCCGTCTATGAACAGAGGGACACGTCCAGCAACCTATCACAGGAAGAAGACAGCGTAGAAACAACCCAAGCCACACAGTCTATCGCAGACTCCCAGTCACAAGCTTCAAGCCCGATGATTGTCAGAGCTGACTCTCCACCTCCTCAAACACCATTTGTGCCCTACAAAAGACACCAGAAGAGGAAAAGTACCGCTTCTGCAGCCAATGACGTCGATGCAGAAATATTGAAATCGCTTCAACAGCCTGAAAGCCAAGACGACGACGACGACGACCTGTGGGCCAGAAGTATCGTCCCATCAATGAGGAGGCTGGGCCATCTAGAGAAGCTAGAATTCCGTGTTGAGGTCCAGAGTCTTCTTCAGATACCTGAGGCGACAGGATGAGGGTCAGAAGGAGCCAGTGACTACGGTAACTATAGTACTGTCGACAGCTATTACCAAAACCCGTGGACGGGTTAAAACATTTGTGTGAACATTTCAATTTTGTCTTTCTTTCGAAGCAAGAACTAAGCACATGTATGTTCATGTGTGAGTTAAAATATTAAAACACTTCTTTTCTTCATCTTCAAAGCAGAATATTCATCGTGTAAATAGTTTGAAACATTTTTACTCACATTACTGTTGTTACATACGTTGTTTGTTGTAGTTTGTTGTTGTCGTCATCATTGTTGTTGTTGTTGTTGGTGGTGGGGGTGGGGGTGTTGTTGGTGGTGATGGTGATGATGATGATGTAATTGTAGAAGTAGCTGTTGGTGTAATTGTAGCACTTGCTCTTGTTGTTGGATGATGATGGTGGTAGTAATGGTTGTTGTCGTTGATGATGGTGATGGTGATGATTGTAATGAGGATGAGGATGATGTTATTATTGATTATAATTGGCTGTTAATAGCATGATGATGATAGCAACACTCACCTCAAGGTAACAGTAAGTCGCTCAATTGGAGAAATCGGCTTCCTGTAATTGGTTTCTTCCTTGATTAAATGATTCCGGCAGATATCTAGCAATTCATGGAATGAATTTGGTTTTATCCGGAAATATTTTATGAATTGTTCACTGTCTTGGATGAGTTGTGGATATAGGTGGTGAAACTCATCAAGAGATTTCCGCTTTTGCTGTATGGCATGGACCCAAAATCGTCTTGCTGAGCTATTGTGCCTTCGTGTCCTTCTTCTTAGCCACAGTAACAACAACAATTTTCTTCTCCTGCTACACGCCATTTTCTACAAATGCCTGTGTTGTCTGACCGTCAGGTTCCGCTGGCGGTATGGATGGCACAGCCGGCAAAAAAACGTCGGGTCGGGTCTGACCGTCGGGTCAGACGCCGGTGTGGTTACGGAGACCGACAGGCCCCGACGTCCTCATTTCTCATCGCCTGACAGATATGGCAAAGAAGTCACGACAAACTAAACATTCATAAAGAGACCGACGGTCATTTCAAATCATAAGGAAAAGCAATATTGCTCTAGTTAAGAAGAACGCGAGCAATATGGAAAAAAAATAGCAATAATTATAATGTAACTCCAAAGTTTGATTTAGAAAATTTTATGTCTCCCGTGATCTCGACAGTCAGAAGATAATAAGATACGTCTTGTGTGAGTTTGAAGTTTAAGCTGATCGAGGTGTCAGGCATTCGCATCTGGTATAATATACTCAAGAGCAAAAGTAAGTTTACTTTTATAAAGATGAAATAGTGTTTTCATGAACAGCACCGCATTACGAGCCAATAAGAATCTACAGAGTGGTGAAAACAGTTTTACAATGAATGTACATGTATTAATAAAGTTGTAGCGACTCCAAGAAGACTCATACCGGTAGATCTACCTCAAAATCAAAAGTCATGTATTTTAGAAATCTTAAGAGACTGTACGTCATGAAGGAAAGATCACCATGGTGATAAATCCTTAGTACCACCAGGCTTTGATAATGAACGGATATCCATACGTTGCCATTTGTTGTTTTCGAAAAGACTAGACTGTTATTTCTGTTACATTGTGCCCAATTCTGCAACCCGTTTCACTCTGACACCTCAAGATACCCAAAAGCTTTTGATCGTTCTTCTAACGAAAGATGAGGCATTATGAAATGACTTTTTATTGATTTTAAAAACAAAATGATAATCCAGACACTAAGACGTAATTTAGATCTAAATGTGAGCCTTTTTGAAAACAACACAAATGGCAACGCATGATACATGTACTGTGTATGTCTATATATATATATATTATCATCAATCACTCTGATTGGAGCGAAGAAAGAAAAAAAAAGATTGGTCGGTAGTTGGTAGTGAAGTGCGCTCTCACTTTTCACGACCAGGCGATGAATGTCCAAAGATTCATTATTCTATTTCTTCGTAATAATAGTAATGTTCGTCATTGTTTCGTCTTTGTTCAGACGAAGTTTCAATAATATTTCATGTCTTTATTCATCACCACTGTTGGTGGAACTCGGAGGTCCAGAGGCAAGGTATCGGCCTCTCAGCTGAAAGATCGTTGGTCCAAGCTCCGACGGTGTTTGAAAAATGTTCTCGAGGTTTTTTTTTTCCGAGTAATGTTTGATCCAAATAGGTGGGTCGACACCTAGTCCCATCGGAAACGGACGATGAAAAGGGGGTCTCGTGTGCAGATCACAACACTCTGTGCACATTAAATATCTCTTGGCTGTTTACAGGGCATACCAGGCAAAATGAAAAAATCCTACCAAAACCCAGAGATCACATTAGTTAGGTGTGGATATGGTTAAATTCAAATTAAATCAAATAACAACCACCGTTGCTGTCTATTTGGTCTTCGTGTTCTGGATAGTCTATAGTTAAAAAAATGTCGTTATTGCGTACGCATTTTAGAAATGTCGCAGACTGTATGTGTTGTTGTTGGGTTTTTTTGTATATGCAAATGTAACGCACATGTCTATTCAAGAGCCCCCGGACGTGTATTAATGTTAAATTCATTGTCTACAAAAGCCCTATCAAAACCCGGAGATCACCTACAAGTATGCTGATTGACTTAAATCAACAGGCTAACAAGCGAAATCGACTGAAACGTTAAAATATTCAAAGCTTTAAAAAACTTAAGGCCCAAATAATCTGAAATACATGTAGCTAGATCTACACATTACTGAATCGAGACACGAAAATGATGTATGGTAGTAAAGAAGGTTGGCATTGAAACGATAAGAGGACAGTGCCGGATTAACCATTAGGCAAATATGGCAGGTGCCTTATGGCCAGCCAAAAATCCAGGCCACAAAAATAGTAATAAGAAAATGATGATGATGATAATAATATTTGCCCAATATTCATCAGGTGATGACAAAGGTATTTTCCTTTATTTTTATGTTAATAAATGGCATTATGTTTTTTATTGGCATTCTTCTTCATCAACGCGTTTGTCCTGGACGTCTCATCGTTTTTCACTTCACACACTCTTTAAAAATGATTAATTACAGTGGAGGCCAACACCTGCAACCCCAAGCCCCATACTTACGGCCACTAGGGCTGAATCTACATTACCTATAATCTTAACGGCCCTATGATACTTCTTACTAAGATTTTGACGTTTTTCTCCCTCCAGCTCTAGGGTTCATTGGACCTCGCTGATTTTTGTAGCCTTTATCCATACCGCCCCCCCCCACCATCATGCAAATGGCGCTGAAGGTAGTGTGAGTTATATCAGTTTAGGATTTTCATTCTCTTTGTATTCCATTTTATTAATGTAAAGATTTTTTTATATCATTTCTATTTTTTAGAGGTAATGTATGTAACACAGTGGCGTCCCCATATCAATCTTTACCACACTACTTGATTTGTTTTGTATGACAATTATAACATCATCAATGCTCTCTAAAATGCTTTCGTTTTGTTGACTACATCGTAAATATTTTAGGCTTTGTTTTAACGATGAAAGGACTATTCCTTTTGACAAGATAACACCAAACCATAGCTTTACGGTTTTAGTACCATTTGCTGGAATAGTAAGGTTCTCTTGGATAAATATTTCCCAAGTCACTGGTGTTATTTTTTGCGGTGGGTATTTAATATCTAACATTGGTTTCCAACAAACAGTTAGTGGTTGTTTACGTAATTGCACCAAATTTATGAACTTGCATCTTTTATTAATGTGATCTATTAAAAAAAATATAACATTCATCATTTATAACAACCAACCTAGAAGAGGTATGTTTTTCAAAAGACTATTAGGCCCTAAAAGTACCACTTTACCATCAGAAATACCCCTTGCTTTTTCATGTATAACCCATCACCAAGAGTAGATAGACCTTTTCCATCTGTTCCTAGCTGGCATACACACCCACCCTTTTTGAGAATCAGCCCATTACCCATAGCTTTCTGGCATACACACCCACCCTTTTTGAGAAACAGCCCATTACCCATAGCTTTCTGGCATACACCCCCACCCTTTTTGAGAAACAGCCCATTACCCATAGCTTTCTGGCATACACACCCACCCTTTGAGAAACAGCCCATTACCCATAGCTTTCTGGCATACACACCCACCCTTTTTGAGAAACAGCCCATTACCCATAGCTTTCTGGCATACACACCCACCCTTTTTGAGAAACAGCCCATTACCCATAGCTTTCTGGCATACACACCCACCCTTTTTGAGAAACAGCCCATTACCCATAGCTTTCTGGCATACCCACTCCTTGTGGAGAACAGCCCATTTCTGGCATACATACTTTTGAAGACACAGCCCATTACCCATAGCTTTTTTTGAGACACAGCCCATTACCCATAGCTTTCTGGCATACTTTTTGAGACACACCATTACCCATAGCTTTTGGACATACACACCCACCCTTTTTGAGACACAGCCCATTACCCATAGCTTTCTGGCACATACCCACCCTTGAAACAGCCCATTACCCATAGCTTTCTGACATACACACCCACCCTTTTTGAGAAACAGCCCATTACCCATAGCTTTCTGGCATACATACCCACCCTTTTGAGAAACAGCCCATTACCCATAGCTTTCTGGCATACACACCCACCCTTTTTGAGAAACAGCCCATTACCCATAGCTTTCTGGCATACACACCCACCCTTTTTGAGAACACAGCCCATTACCCATAGCTTTCTGGCATACATACCCACCCTTTTGGAGACACAGCCCATTACCCATAGCTTTCTGGCATTTTTGAGAAACAGCCCATTACCCATAGCTTGACATACACACCCACCCTTTTTGAGACACAGCCCATTACCCATAGCTTTCTGGCATACACACCCACCCTTTTTGAGAAACAGCCCATTACCCATAGCTTTCTGGCATACACACCCACCCTTTTGAGAAACAGCCCATTACCCATAGCTTTCTGGCATACACACCACCCTTTTTGAGAGAACAGCCCATTACCCATAGCTTTCTGGCATACACACCCACCCTTTTTGAGAATCAGCCCATTACCCATAGCTTTCTGCACACCCGTGCTAGCTAGGCCTGACAATGCGCCAACACCGAGAGTGGGTAATATTGTTTTTGCCAACATCGGGAGAGCCCTTGCCACCAGTCCTGCCAGCATCCCTAAGAAACCAATTTCGACTTTCAAATTGTGTGCAACCTGTGCTTTACTTAGTTTGATAGTAAGTGCTTTACCACTTTCCTATGCTTTTGCTAGTTTATTCACCTGCGAATTAGTAAGAGCTAGAATATCTTGACCATTTAGATCGTTGTACTCTAAACAGATGCTCACAGTTTCGGATGATTGTAGGGAATTTTGTAGCTTTCGCTTTTGCGCTTCTGATACATTAACTTGGACATTTGTGTATCTTTTCATTTTACATATAAGACTTTTTAAAAAAATCTCTTTATATGAAACCTCATTGTCAGATTTTCGCCACGTAAATTCAGTGCGTTGCCGTTTTGTACTGTTAATTTTGTCTCTAGACTGTAAGTAATAGGAGTCATGTCTACTTATAGTATATAACACAGGAAAAATCTTTAATAACCTTAAGATAATATTCAATGTTAAGACTTGGTATAATCACCCAATGTCATTTAATAACATTACATTGTTTTATCCTCTAGATATAAAATCCTTCCTTCTTTAAATCACTTTGATGAGTATTATGATAATGTAATAAGTGATTACAAAACATGGTTTGAAGAGAAGCAATTAGGATAATCTGGATTAGTGTTTAATGAAATAGCATTTACACAAGTTAAAGTTGTTAAAATAAAATCAATAACCGGATCATCTTATATTGAACTTCCATTTAAAAGTAAATATGTTGTAAATTTGTCAAAAATGATGATGATAAATAACGATTGAAAACCCAAAACAGAGTGAATCATTATAATTCAATGAATGAATTTAATGTGGATTGGATTACATTTCCTGTTGGAGGATAAAAAGATAATATAAACGATTTGAGAATAATAACACAAATACTGCTTTAAATATATATACTCTAGAAAATAATAAACTAGAATCAATTTTTGCGTTATATACTTCAAAGAAAAAGGTGTATGAACTTCGGGTGAATTTGTTGTGTATAAAAACCATTACTAACCTAAATGAATTAATAAATTTAGATCGTAAAGTACATAGTTGTGAAATATGTTTAGTATCTTCATTTAAAACAGAAAATGAAACAAATAAACATCAAGAGGAATGTGAAAAATTTACAAAAGCAAAACCTATATTACCTAAAGAAGGTGAAAACCAATTAATCTTTTCAAACTTTCATTTTAAAAATAAGATTCCATTCTCTGCTTATTCTGATTTCGAATCAATAAACAAAGATCTAATCCCAATAAAAGGTGATGTAGGAAAAAAGATTAACAAATTAAAGTTGTTGTATAAAAACATTTTTTTCTTATTATAAAAGAAATAGAAAATGAACTAATTGATAAGACTGTAAAATAACTTGAAATGGAAGAAACAGAAGCAATAAATTTAATATATTTATATAACAACAAACCAAAAAAGAAATAACTGAAGAAGGATATAAAAAATTTAACTGAATTAAAAATTGAACAGTTGAATGAATACGTTGAAAATCAATTAGATGAAATATACAACGAAAATTTCATATAGGATGATAAAGTTGATAGAGATCAATTAAAGGTAATTTTTTGAAAACAACACAATAGCATTAAAAGTTGAAGAAGTTGTTTCATTTAACTTTCAATTTGTATCAAATTGTCCAGAATTATTCCTAGCATGAATTATAACGTTCCACCACCAAGTGAAACAACCAAGAAAGATTTCGTCGATCTAATTTTTAGATATTTTGACCTTATTAACAATGCATTTAAATATATATGGAAAGAAAAAAAGTAGAACTCACGGATGAAGATGTAAGTTAATCCATTCAAAATCTTATAATTGTTATATGTGTAATTGTGAATTTAATATTGATAATGATAAAATAATGGAACATTGTCATCTGACTGATAAATGTCGAGGAGCAGCATGTAAATCCTGTAATGCTAGAGAAGCATATACTTGTAAACAGTTTAATATTTTCTTTCACAATGGATCAAAATATGATTTCCATTTCATAATTGAAGAACCAGTTAAAAATGAAACAAATGAATTTAAAGTAAGTGAATTAATAAAAAATGCAGAAAACTATATATCGATAACATATGGAAACAACTATTATAAAATGATAATTAAAGATAGTATTAGGTTTCTTGGATCATCAATTGATAGTCTATTTAAAACATTAAAAGATGAGGGTTGTAATATAATCAGAAAGAATTATTCAATTATACACAACAAAACTGTTTTACTAAAGAGATGAAGAAAACAGAAGAAAAAGAAACAAGCTAATAGATGAATTAAGAAAAAAAGATTATGGTGTAGATTATGAATATAGTGATTCTCTATATATAAAAAAATTCTCTGATCAGTTATTTAAAGACTTAAAAAATATTATGAATTTAACAAGGTTGAGAATAAGTGGGAAAGAACATTCAAAAGGTGTTTATCCTTACGAATACTTCTCATCATTAGATAAGTTTGAGGAAGAAAATAACCATCACAAAAATTATTTTATTCCGCGTTAAATCAATCTAATATTAGTGATAAAGAATATGAACATGTACAAAAATATTTGACAAGTATTGCAATAATTTAGAAGATTATCATTTATTGTATCAGTTAATGGATGTATTAATATTAACAGATGCGTTTGAGGATTTTAGAAACCTTTGTTTTAGATCAACGTGAAGTCGATCCAATATATCGTTGCTCTGCTCCCGGATTAACATGGGAATGTGGATTAAAATTTCAAGGTAAAAAGATTTGAAACATGCGGTCAATTACACTCAAGAGTTAAGTTAGAAAGATTTCTTCAATCTAATGATAACTATTTTCAATGTATTGTTAATCACTCAAGAAGGAAGTTAAAGGTCGATTAAAATATATGAAACCTATAGAATTGGAACTACTAACTGACTATCACATGTTAAATACATTTCAAAGAGGGACAAGAGGGGCTTCTCTGGTGTGTTGTGGTCTAGATGGGTTAAAGCAAACAAGTACACAAAGATTTTTTATAAAACTTGATCACAGAGAAGATGATTACTTTTTGAATAAATTTGAAAATAAAGAAAGCATGCAACAGTTCTTAAAACAAAACTATATTTGGTATATTGATGCAAATAATTTGTATGGACACGGTATGAGTCAACCCCTTCCATATACAAATCTAAAATATTTAGAAGTTAGTCAAAATATAAACCTTTCTTTTGCAATAGAACAATATTTAAATCAGTGTAATGATGATGTAGGAATGGTATTCTGTGTTGATTTAAAATTAAATGATTTAACAAAGTTTAAAACAAGAAAATATCCATTAGCACCAGAAAATGAAAGTGTTGAAGAAGATGAGATATCACAGTATTTGAAAAGGTACTTAGAGTTAAACAAAGAAAAACTAAGTATGTCAGAAAAAGCTATTCTTGATTTAAATAATAAAAAGGATTATGCTATACATTATAAAATATTAAAGTATTAATTGTCATTAGGAATGGAAGTATCAAAGATTCATAAAGTAGTATCTTTTAATCAATAACCGTGGTTAAAAACCTACATTGATTTTAATACTGAAATGGATGCTAAAGCAAGAGATTTTTAATAATTTTGAAAAGGATTTTGGAAATTGTTGAATAATTTCTTTTATGGAAAACATTATAAAATATTAGAGATAGATTTGAAATACATTTAACAAGAGATGGAGATAACATCAAGAAATATGTGTCTAAAAACAATTTCAAAGATGTTACTGATTTCAATGATAATTTCAAAGGAATAGTTATAAACAAATTATCAGTTAAATTTGATAAACCAATTTACTTGGGATGTGTATATTAGATTATTCCAAATTATTAGTGTATGAATTTTATTATGACATAATAGAAAAGTGCTTCCCAGATAATGAAAGTATTTATCAAGACACAGATGCATTTGTTATTAATATTTATACAGATGATTTATATGATGATATAAAACAAATTAAAAGCCATTTAGATACGTCTAATATGGAAAGAGATAATCCATTATTTTGATCAGAAAACAAAAAAGTAATTGGTAAATTCAAAGATGAATTAGGTGTAAAAATCATGACAGAATTCATTGCATTGAGAAGTAAGATGTCTTGCTATAAATTATCAAGCAATAAAATTGAAGAAGATTTTAAACGTAAAGCAAAGGGTATTAATAGAGCAGCAAAAAATTAGATTAACATTTAATAATTATAAGGATTATTTGTTCAAAGATGAAATTGTTTATGAAACATTTTATACAATAAACAATAAGAAACATAAAATGTATATAAATAATTTTTAATAAAGTTGGATTGTCTCCCGCAGATGATAAGAGATATATTTTAAATGATAAAATAACTACATATCCGTATGGAATTGAAAGTTTGTATTTTACATGATTAAATTGTTTTTCGTTTTATTTTAGAAGATAAATAAAATAAATTTGTAAAAAAAATACAATAAAAGCAAATTCTATATAAATGGAAACCAATAATTTCTTGGATAGATTTAAGAATATTAAATCTGAAACATCGGAAAATAATTATAAAAAAATTAATGAACTAGACATAGATGAAAATATAAAATAACTTCTGCAGTCAAAAGGAATACTAAGTATGGCGACGTAGTAATTTTGGAGTTAGAAGATAAGGTAGATGTTTTTCTCCCCAAAAAGATATGGTTGTCTTGAGAAAAAAGAAGTAAGGGGAAACTAGTTGGTTTGAATCTTATTTTTCGTGGAGAAGAAATAATTAAAGAAGGTATGAAACCTAAGCTCATTATTGATTTTGAGTGATATCTTTATTTTCTTTAAAACGGAATTTAAATTGGAAATTAAGAATGTTGTATTTGATTTGCAGGATATTGTTAGGAATTGTGCTAATGAAATAGAATATTTAAAGAAACTTATTTTTTGTAGCTTCGTAATTTGGTTCGTTTTGGTTGTTGCGATAAGGCTAGCTTTTTATTTCTCTCATTCTCATTCAATTCGATAAGTTTTTTTATAACGGGAATCATCTTTGTCAATGAAAGTCTTTAGGCTTTAATTTCTGTATTAGTATGGTCTAATTCAACCTGTTGTTCATTTACTTCTTCATGTAGAGATTCAATTACTTCATCCTTTAATTTACCTTCTTTATAAAATCTTGAAACACTAGAAGCAATATCAACTTCACCATTAGTCTTCTCCTTTATTTGTTTGAATATTTATGCACTTTGCATGTTGTTAATGTAGGTATATGGAAACTCAAACCAGTAAATGTATCAACGCTTTCATTTGCTGATGATTTAGTTCTGTTTGGAAAATCAGAACGGGACCTCCAGTCAAATATCAATATAATGAATAATGAATTAAATAAAAGAGGAATGAGAGTAAATGCAAAGAAAACCAAAACAATGCTAGTAACTAGGGAAGCTAAAACAAAAATCTTAAATTAGGCAGGGACAATTTAGAACAAGTTCAAAGCTACAATTACTTAGGAGTAATGATTAACTCAAAGGGAAAACTAAGAGAAAAAATCAGCCAGAGAATCCAAAAGGCAAGTGCAATATATAACCACATAAGAAAGGCATTTGTAGGTAAACAAGAATTGTCAACAAAAACCAAAATGGCAGTATACAACACAGTTTATTGTCCTACTCTCCTCTATGGCAGTGAAACCTGGACCTTAGACATTAGGGAATACAGTAGAGTGCAGGCAGCTGAAATGAAGTATCTAAGAAGATAAGTAGGCAAAACTAAAAGAGACAAAATCAGAAACACAACAATAAGAGATCAAACCAAAGCAGATGGCATAAAAACTAAGATAGAAATGAATCAACTGAGATGTTTTGGCATGTTAACAGAATGAATGACAATAGAATAGCTAAATCAGTATATAGTGCTAAAACTCAAGGTAAAAAAACCAAAAGGCAGACCTCGGAGAAAGTGGAAAGAAGATATAAAAGAGGCATTGAAAGAATAGAAATTTAACATTTTGGAAGGAAACAGAAAATGTCAGGACAGGGCATCCCGGAGAAAGATCATCTCAGGCATCTGAACCCATATACCGAAAGGTAGAATGGGAACTGATAAAGAAAGAAAGAAAGTTTAAATAGTTGAGGGTTCTTTATTTTTTTTTTCTAATGTTTACATATAGTGGGTTATCCGTGTTTTAATTCATTGAAATGAGATGGTTGCTCTATGGAGGAGTGTCTCTGTTTTCACTTTCTTTAAAACAACAAGAAATTGAAAAAAAATGCGCAGAGTTTTTCTGATGGTGCTCTATGGAGGGAAATCGGAAATTATACCAGTAGTATGGTATAATTTCGTGATATGTGTAAAAAGTATGGTGTAATGAGGATGGAAATAGAAAATGCGCCAGAACCCCTCTTTGCCTACTACTGCCGTGTGCAGATCATAACACTCTGTGCATGTAAAAGTCAACTTAAAGATCCCTGGCTGGTTACAGGGCAGTCAGGCAAAATTACAAATCTACCAAAAGCCCTGAGATCACCTTATATGTGGAAGTGGATAAAATCAAGTCAAATCAAAAATGCCAAGAAAAATTAAGGAGTGTCTTGTCAACTCGTGATTACCCTACGCTGAACTCTGAGTATGATGGATAAATCACCCCTTGTTAATTTGATAAGAGCGACATGCAGAGTCAGATTGGGTGTCTAGCGATTGGGGGACTCGTTAATCCAGAGGCAAGGTGTCAGCCTCTCAACCCTAAGGTCGTGGGTTCAAGCCTCACCGACGATTGAAACATTTTCTCAGTTCTTTCG
>JAXRKP010000049.1:637500-650000 GCA_037039925.1 Doris montereyensis
GTCTGTCTGTCTGTCTGTCTATCCATCTATCTATCTATCTATCTTTATATCTTTCCATCGATCTGTCTATCTATCTATCTATCTATCTATCTATCTATCTATCTATTTATCTATCTATCTATCTATCTATCTATCTATCTATCTATCTATCTATCTATCTATCTATCTATCTATCTATCTCTCTCTATCTATCTATCTCTCTATCTCTCTCTCTCTCTATCTATCTATCTATCTATCTATCTATCTATCTGTCTATCTGTCTATCTATCTGTCTATCTATCTATCTATCTATCTAAATGTCTGTCTGTTTATCTGTCTATCTATCTATTTATATATCTATCTTTTGCCTGTCTGTCTGTCAATCTATCTGTCTATATATCTTTAATATGTGTGTGTATATATATATATATATATATGTGTGTGTGTGTGTGTGTGCGTATGACTTGACTTGACTTATTCCTCTTCATTTCGTCTAGAACATAGAGCTGTGGCGACACTCCTCCATCTCACCCTGGTCTGGACCACTTTTCTCAGCTCGGCCCATGGCCAATCAGCTGCCCTGCCCTGGCCACTTTTTCAACATATCTTCTCCACGTCTTTTGTACATATATATATATATATATATATGTGAGTATAGTGTATTTATCAGTTTGATTGTGTGTATATTTTCTGTTTGACTGTGTGTTTGTGTGTGTGTGTGTGTGTAGATATATTTTATGGCAGCATTGAGGCAAAGGTTGTTTGAAAGACAACTACAATGGCATTGTGGAAAGATGTATGGGGTCTGTTTAGTTTCTAAGGACTGAAAAACTCCACAGGAAAAAGACCTCTGTAAGACCAAAGTTTACGATCATTATAAAAACGACTACATTTAGTCATAAATTATATTATACTCACTGAAAGTTGCTTTCAACACATGGAAGTGCAGATAGAACTGTCTAAGCAAGTAGTCAAGAGCAAACAGGGCTTATTTGTAGTTTATGTTATAGCATTTCTATGGCCTTGTTAGATGTTTAACACCTCTATGGCATTTTTGGTTGTTTAACATTTCAATGGAATGGCTGGGTATATAACCATTTTTTTATTATTTTCTTTTCATTAAGCCGGTTACTGCGTCAAGTAATATAAAAAGACCACCGCCTACGCAAAAATGCTTTCTTCAATGCTTTAATGTAAATCGCTTTAATTGAACTTTGAATAAATGCCTCCCGGCGATGAGTTCTCATACTGCTTTAAATACGACATAAATCCTATGTCATCATTATAATAAACAGGACAACGCCTAGATTAGGAATTTAGACAAATAAACAAGAGCCATTGTATTTAGTTACCTCAGGGAAAGCAAGTTTGGAAATATTACGACAGATAAATAGCTTGAAATTTACTTTCTTTATGATTTATTGTGTGATACATTTTGCTTCTCTTGGCCTTTGATTGGACATTGCTTATATCATACAAACAGCTGAATGAGATTTGCATTTGAATTAGAAAAGAAACATGAATTGTAATTCAAAACCGTCAGATTTCAACGAAAGCATTGCATTATTTTTCAATGAATGGAATCGGTTCCCTTTAAAAACGAGCACATTATATTAATACTTATTATATTCTAATGACGTCATAGTAACGCCTGTCAGAGAATCTAGCTTAGATGTCAGATATTACAATTATCGAAACGGGTATCGTCCAAAATACGGATAGGCCTCAGTCGATCTCTCGACAGGGCAAACCCTCCCCCAACCTCCCCTCCCCCCAACAACAAAACCACAACAATAACAAAACAACAACAAAAAACCAAACAAACAAACAAAAACCTCAAAACACAACAAAAATAAAAACAAATACAACAACAACAAAGACAAAAGAAAAAAATAAAACAAGACAGCTTTATGAGTTATACTGGAAAATGGAAACATATTGGGGTTTATCTCCTCCACTTCATCGTATTATCTAATCTCATCCCAACTCATCAAATCTAACTCATCCCATCTCATCTTTTTTTTTAATGTCAACTCATTCCATCTTATTCGTATGTCACATTCTATTTTGCCATGTACCTCTTCGTGGGATTTTCTCATTTGTCATTTAAAAAATATCTCTTTTCGTCTTATCTTATCTTAGTTCCTGTCATCTCATCATAATAATTATGTCATTTATCTTTTTGTGTCATTTCATTATATCTTATATCATCTCCACTTATGTCATGGGTCTTTTCGTCTCATCTCATCTTATCACGTTTTATCTTATCTCATGTCATCTCATCTTATGTCATTTATCTTTTAGTCTCATCTCATCTTACTTCATCTCCTTTCATCTCATCTAATCTCATATAATCTCATCTTATGTTATGCACCTTTTCGTTTCATCTCATCTCATTTCATCTCCTCTCATTTCATCATATCGCAAGTCATCTCATCTTACGTCATGCACTTCTTCGTCTTAGTTAATTTGATCTCATCTTATCTCATCTTATCTTATTTCATCTCATCTTATGCCATTTATCTTTGCGTCTAATCTCATCTCTTTTCGTTTCATCTCATCTCACCTTATCTCCTCTTATGTCATTTATATGTGCATCTTATCCCAGCTTATCTCTATTCATTCCATCTCATCTATCTTTCAGCTTAGCTCTTTATATCGTATCTCATCTATTTGTATATTCATCTCATCTCATATGTGGTTGTGAGTGTGTAGTTTTCTCTGATATACAGCATTTGCAATGCTAAACTGACAACTTGATAATTTATTCATTTGGACTTTTCCTTATTATTATTATTATTATTATAATCTCTACCAACATGTTCGTGATGCAGTTTTCTTGAAATAAGTGTTACTTCTTTTTCAATTCAATTCAAAAATTCTTTATTGTCGGTAACATTATACAGTGTCATTACAAAAGATACATGCACATATCACAAAGGGATATAACTTAATAAACCCTTATGGGCTTTTCACCAACATTTCAATAGAAAATATTACCAAAATGTTAACTAAGAAAATGGGATTAAGAATCTAGTCTTTAAAAATTTACAGTTAACAAATGAATATGATACACAATTATATAGAACAAATGACACACTGACAATCTTTACCATTCCACATGGAAATAAGATCTTTGAGTTGATTAAAGTTTTTTTCAGATCTTAAATGTTCAGATAATTTGTTCCACAGAACTGCAGCAGCATATTTAAATACTTGTTTTTTCCAGCAGTGGTTCTAGGTTTAGGGATATTGACTACATTTGTATATCTGAAATAATACCTTCTATTTTTAAATGATATTAAATTTTGGAGACAAGATGGCGATAATTTATGCAAAATTTTGCACGTTTCAATTACCATAGCTTGCATTCGTTTCACTTCTAGGGTTGGAAGTTGTGCCACCCCCAAGAGACCTTTATATGTATTACTATAGTCATTGTATATAAATCTAAGAGCTCGTTCTTGAATTTTTCTAATTTTCTCATATTTGATTTCGAACAGAAGTGCCATGCTAAAGGATAAAAAGTTAAAGTTAGAAAGAATAAACGAAAAATATAGCTAGCTTGTTTAATTTTGAGAGATATCTACCGATTCTTTCAACACATTGAGTTGCTGAGAGGCCTTGCGGCAAATTATCTTTATGTGGGCATCAAGCTTTAATTGATAATCTATCTCTATTCCTAACAGTTTGACAGTTTTTTCACAAGATATAGAGACTGAGTCAATTGAAAAACAGGTTTCTTGAAAATGTTCGTTTGCCTAGTGCAAGGGCTTGGAACGAGTTTTCTGGATTTGCAGTTCATGTGGAACCAGTATATTAGTATACTGCTTTCCTGTTCAAAATTATCCACAAACTTACCAAAATCAGGATGATTGTAAGACAATGTGTTGTCATCTGCATAATTATTGAGAGTTCTCTCTTTGATGAATAGAAATATATCATTAATAAAAACATTAAATAATAAGGGACCTAGAATGGATCCTTGGGCACACTCTTTTCAATAAATTCCCAACCACTGATAGTGCTCCCAAGCTTTGTTGCTGCTTTCTATATGAAAGATAACTTTGGAGCAGAGAAACAGAGTTTTGCGACAAACCATACGCCGATAATTTGTGTAAAAGAATGTTATGGGGCAACCAATCAAGGCTTTCTATAGGTCTATAAATATGGCAGAGACATAATTATTTCTATCCTATCCAAGGATAGCTTTCAGTCTTCTATAAGTCTAATTATAATTGTTTGGCACCCATGGCTTTTCTAAAAGCGCAAGAAAATCATGAAAAATATTATTAAGATATTCGGATAACAGAAGTGCCATGACTTTTTCAGAGATCGTGGAAATTATAGGTAGGATGCTTACTGGTCTATAATTCTTTATATCTAGTGGGTAATTTAAAAAAAATAGTGGTATTACCATCATTAATTTATCTGAAATGTACTTGTTCTAATAGACTTGTTTATGATATTGCATATATGTTCATTCAATATTGGGACACTGGTTTTTAAGGAGTTTGGCAGATATTGTGTCCTCGCCAGTCGACTTTCTGACATTTAAATTATTGATAATTTTCCCAATTGTTTCAGGGTTAGTTTCTTTGAATTCAAAGTTTGGTACTTTTGGTGTGTTTTCTTTTATGGCCTTAATGCTAGGGTGTAATTCTGAATCTAATGATACACTGTTACCAATGTCTTTCGCAACGTTGACAAAGAAATTGTTGAAAATTTTGCACAGTTCTTGCGTATTATTTACAACTTTGTCATCCTTTCTCAGAATTATTTTTTGCTCACTCGATTTGATCTTGTTGGAAAGAAAGGGCTTTATAGTGGGCCAGGAATCCCTACTCTTTGGCCACCGGTGCAGCGGTCAAGAAAGCATTTTTGATATATTTTCTCTTCAGTTTTGTGACACAATTTCTACATTCTTTAAAAGTTACCCAGCTTTCTTTGTTCTTATCCTTTTGGTATTTGTTGTATGACATTCTTTTACGATATATGGCCTTTCTGAGTGTGCTATTCATGTAAGGCACAATATCATTTTTATGCGGGTACTTATGTTTGATTGGCGCATGTTTATTTGCTACCGAAAGTACATTTTGTATGAGGTCTTCGTATATCGTTTTGAAATCCATCGGTATTACTGGTCATAGTAAATTCTAAATATTCTTGGTATTTTTCTGAGTTAAATGTTTTAACACTTTTATTGCATTTCTTTATTAGTTTTACGTTTGGAATCGTTCGTTTGATACATGTTGAGATAAGATTATGATAGTCGCTCACCCCTGTGCTGAAATTTACCTGTTTATCACACACTTCTATTTTGTTAGTGAAAATTACATCAATAAGGGATGGGTTGTGTATATGTTTGAAACATGTACTTTGGGTCATCACATTATTTAAATCGTAAATGTCACAAAGATCTTCAAGTTCTTTTGACATTTCAACACATTAAATGTTAAAATTGAGGTCTCCTATGACAATACTATTGTCGTATGATTCCGTTGCTGTCTCCATCATCCTAGTAAAATGTTTGGTGAAGTAAGCCGGGGTCACTGCTGGTGGTCTGTATACAGTAAGAATCAGCCATTTTTGAGTCGTCAAGCATTTTATTTCGTAAGCGATTGTTTCAAGCTGTTCACTTTCCATTTTTTGTCGAGAAGCCACGAGGTCAGATCTCACCCACGTGGCTATTCCTCCTCCGTGGTCACCACGGTCCCGTCTCTGCAGTTTATATCCTTCCACTTCGAAAAAAGAGCGTCACGGAAAGATTCATCGATTTTTGTTTCGGAAATAGTGAAAGTCAGTTAAATTATCCACTAAAACAGTTTTAATTTTTCAAACTTATTTCTTAATTTTCGTCGTTGTTGTGGTTGTTATCAAAACAAGAAACCGTCGTAAGCGTTTGAGGGGGGGGGGGCGGGGCTCACGTACGACTGCAACGTTGGGCCTCCGACCATATATCGTTTGAATAAGTTGTCGCTTACGTTGCCCACCACGACATTGCCTCTGGCCGTTGGTAAAGTCGTTTTTAATGTTATTGTTTGTGAACGTGAATGGTTTGTAGCACGTGGAGAGCAAAAATCGGATAATGGAAAGGAGTAAAAATGTCACCAAACCTGAACGAATGAAATGAATTGATGTTGTAAAATCCATCTTCAAATTTAAAAATAAACGAAAACGACTTATTTAAAATGAAGATTCAAACACAGTTCAGAAGACTAGGATGTGACGAATTTGTAGATATAGGAATCCAGGATGTTAAAAATGAAATAGACACATAAAAATCCAGATTAGAGTGGAGCACAGAAAGACGTCTGCCTGCGAGGCGAATAACACATACATGTCTGTGACAATGAATAACTTTAATTAGAAACAATACAATCCCATATATTATAAATACATGCGTTCCGGCGATCCATTTGCAATGCATTCTCAACGAGATACAAACAAAAACCCCGAAACAACGCAACAACCCGTACAGTGTATCCGCTTTCAACATTTGACTTCTTGCTTGTTTCATGGAGTTTTATTCCGTCCGCTATTTGAGATGATCTCAGGGTGAATCAATAGAAAATGGCAAGATAAAAGATAGGCGAAAGGTTGAAATGAAAGAAGTAGAAACTACCAGTAGCATCCGCCAACCTCCCATTTAAACATGTGGCACATTTAAAAAAACTTTAATGAAACAAATACAATCGTAAGACTTTCGAAGTCTTAATATCCAAAAGATAAAGGATTGGGAAGGAGCAGGGAGGGTGGGCATGTAAAACTACAGACAGTGATTATCTTAGCTCATTTGATATTGTCTTGTCTAACTTTATCTCACCTCAATTTCCCTTTCCTTACATTACCTTACTGTGCCTCACCTCAATTCCCCTTTCCTTACATTACCTTACTTTACCTTGCCTCAATTCCCCTTTCCTTACATTACCTTACTTTACCTTGCCTCAATTCCGCTTTCCTTACATTACCTTACTTTACCTTGCCTCAATTCCCCTTTCCTTACATTACCTTACTTTACCTTGCCTCAATTCCCTTTCCTTACACCACCTTACCTCATCTTACCTTGTATTTCCTTATCTCGTCATACCTTACCTTTACTTATCGTACCTTATCCTATCCCAGCTTACCTTACCTTACTTAACTGTTTTATGTTACCTTACGGTTCCTTGTTCGTATCCTATCATACCTTTTTCATATCTTATTTGACCTTACCTTATCATACGATACCTTGTCTTACCCTTATCTGAACTTACATTACCTTACCTTATCTTAGCTTACCTTATCTTAAATTACGGTCATGTATCTTACCGTACCGTGCCATACTGTACCTTACCTTCTTACCTTACCCTACAGTTCCCCACCTTACCTTACATCATCCTACCTTATCTTACCGTACCTTACCTTATCTTATCTTACTTGGCCTCGCCTTACCTTACCTTATCTTACCTTACCTTACTTGACCTTACTTTATCTTACCTTACATTACCTTATCTTTTCTTGCTTTATCTCATTCAACCTTAGCTTACCTTATCTTACTTTAAACATTTATCCTATGTTACCATTTTCCTTCCCTTTTCTTATTTTATTTTACCTTACCTTTTCTCATCTGATTTGACGTTACCTTACTTTATCCTACCTTACTTTAGGTTACCCTCCCTTACTTTATCTTATCTGACCTACATTACCTTACCTTATCATACCGCATCTTATCGTATCCAACCGTATCTTATCCTACCTTCTCTCACTTTATATTTTCCTACCTTACCTTACCTTAACTCACCTTACCTGACCTTACCTTATATTATCTTGCGTTAAATTACCTTAACTGACGTTAGCTTGCCTTACTTACATTATCTTAACATCCCTCACCTTACCTTACCCCACCTTACCTCATCGTACTTTACCTTACATTATCTTACCGTAATGTACCTTATCTTACCTAATCTTATTTTACCGTATCAGACCTCAAAATACCTACCTTATTTTATCGCACCTTACCGTATATTATCTTACGTTATCTTACAGCAGCCCACATCCCCTTATCTCAGTTACCCTACCTTACCTTACCTTACCTTACCTTACTTTTTTAACTTTACCTTACTTTACCTTACCTTACCTTATCTTACATTACCTTAACTTACATTACCTTACCTTACCTTACTTTTCTTACTTTACCTTACCTTACCGTACCTTACATTACCTTACCTTACCTTACTTTACCTTACATTTTCTTACTTTACCTTACCTTACCTTACATTACCTTACCTTACATTACCTTACCTTACTTACTTTTTCTTACTTTACCTTTCTTTACCTTACTTTATTTAACGTTACCTTACTTTTTCTTACTTTACCTTACTTCGCCTTGCTTTACCTTACTTTACCTTACTTTACCTTACTTTACCCTACTTTTTCTTATTTTACCTTACTTTACCTTACCTTACCTTACCTTACCTTACCTTACCTTACCTTACCTTACACTACCTTACCTTACCTTACATTACCTTATCTTACCTTACTTTTTCTTACTTTACCTTACTTTACCTTACTTTACCTTACTTTTTTAAAAACTGTATCTTACTTTGCCTTACTTTACCTTACTTTACCTTACTTTACCTTACTTTAACTTACCTTACACTACATTACTTTACCGTACCTTACCTTAAACTACCTTACTTTACCGTAGATTACCTTACATTATCTTACCTTACCTTACCTTAAATAAACTTACCTTACCCTCCTTTACCTTTACCAACATTACCCAACATTTCCGTACCTTATCTTGGCTCACCTTATATTGCCTTATCTTACCTATCATAAATGTACCTTGACTTACCTTCTCTTACTTTGCCTTAAATTACCGTACATGACATTAAAGCATTTACTTTACTTTACCTTACTTTACCTTGCCTTACCTTACCTTACCTTATCCTTACTTACAATACCTTAATATACCTTATCTTACCCTGTCTTATCTTACTTTTCAAACCTCACCTTATCTTACATTAACTGAAACTTTATCTTACGTTACCTTTCTTTATCTGGCCTTACAGTACATTACCCTGGCTTAACTTATCTTGCCTTACCCTGCCTTGCCTTGGCTTACCTTACCTGACATTACCTTCTTCCCCTTACCTTACCTGCCCTACATTTCCTTACCTTACTTTGCTTTACCATACCTTTCCTCTCCTTACCTTACACTATCTTACCTCACCCCACCTTACACTACCTTACCTCACCTCACCTCACCTCACTTCCCCTCACCATACCTTAACTTACTTTACCTTACATTGCCGTATATCATTTTACATTCCCTTCTCTTAGTTTGCCCTACCTTACCTTACCCTTACTTACGTTTCCTTACCATACCTTATCTTCCCCTGCTTTGCCTTACCCTTTCTACCTCACCTTACCTCAGCTCAACATACTTCATTTTACGTTACCTTTCTTCACCTTATCTTAACTTACATTACCCTACCTTAGCTTACCCTGCTTTACTTTGCCACGCCTTGGTATACTTTAACTTGCCTTAACTTATCTCGCCTATCCTTACCTGTCTTACATTTCCTTAACTCACTTTTCCTTACCGTATCTAACCTTACCTCATCTCACCTCACCTCACCTCACATTACCTTACACTATCTTACCTCACATCACCGTACCTCACCTCATCTCACCTTACCTTACCTTACCTTACCTTACCTTACCTTACCTTGCCTTACCTTACCTTACCTTACCTCCCCTTACCTTACTTTAACTTAACTCACCTTAAAGGTAATAAAGAAGAAACAGCAAGATGAAATACAAGCCAAAGAGTGAAAGGATATAAGTAAGACCATTACGAACAGCGCCCGTCGACCGCCTACGCTCCGTAGGAAAAGGGACGAGAGAATAAAAAAAATACAAAGGGAAGGGAAAGATCTGGTGGGCTCCCGAGAGAACCTACCGTGGGGAAAAACTGTTTTGATAATGAAGTGGGGAAGCTCCAAAGGACGACAGCCTTTTGACCGCTTCGCCACGGGGTGCGGTTGGTAAGCTGTCACATTATGCTTTCAATGAAGTGATATGACCGAAAAGAAAATATTTGCGCACCAATGGGATCGAACGCACGACCTCCGCGCCCGCACCCATCGCCTCACCATGAAAAGAGAGCGCACGACTAACCAAGCTAATATTACGCTTCTTGTTTCGTTGGGTTTATTTGTTTATTACAACGCCTACGGGGCTTCATTGGCATTATTTCATGTAAATATTCATCACTTTCAACATGCTCGCCCCTTGCTGAGGATTCGGTAGTCCAGAGGCAAGGTGTCGACCTCTCAACCAAAAGGTAGTGGGTTCGAGTCCTGCCGAAGGTTGACATATTTTCTGGATTTTTTTCCGAGCAAATGTACTCCCCCTCCCCCTGGTCCAGATAGGTGGATCGAGACCTAGTCCCATCGGAGACGGACGATAAAAACGAGGTCCCGTGTATAGATCACAACAGACTGTGCACGTAGAAGATCCTTTGGCTGTTTACAGCTAGGGCTGTCAGGGCAAAATTAAAAATCCTACCAAAAACCCCGATATCACCTTAGTTGTGGATGTGGGTAAATAATATCAAATAAAAATTCCACCGCTTGCCTTACTTACTGTTTGTCTCTGCGAACAATATATTTAACACGAAGTTTCCATGGGAAGATTGTTTTCTTCAAAACCCTTACAGGATATAAGGGGGAGGGTTGTGGGGGGGTGGGGGTACTATTTTCTAACTAATGTACTTAACCCCACCCGTTTAATTCTTTTCAATACAATAAAAAAAAAAAAAAAGAAATCGTTTCGATTACGAACTAAAGAAGCGCATTGACAGAAGGCAAGTCCGATTTTTCGGGATTTCACTTTGGTATTTCGAAGAACCCTCCCCTCCCCCCACCCCAACCCCTCTCCCCCAACCCAAAACAGATAAAAACAACTGTTACCGGCACACGTCACACAATTGTTGAATAGGGACGCGAAATAAATACAGAATCTCCGTAGGAGACATAATAAACATACTCGTAAGGAGTGTAGTTAGCTTGGTAGCAAGTGCGCTTTCTATTCATGGCGAGGCAATGAGTGCCGGTTCGGAGATCCAGGGTTTGATTATGTCTGCTGATCAAAGATTTATTTTTTTCATTCACTGTATTCTCTTGTATTTGTCTCATCTTTGTTCCTACGAGAGAGCGAGAGGGGGGGGGGGGGGCTCAGTATAGTCCAGAGGCCAGATGCCGGCCTCTCAACCAAAAGGTAGTGAGTACGAGCCTCGTCAACGCTTGAAAAATTGACTCGATTTTTATTTTAGTAACAAAATCTCCCACCCCCTCCCCCTCCCCCTCCCCTGGCTGATCCAGGTAGGTGGAACGACGCCTACTCGCATCGAAGGCGGACGATAAAGGAGGTCCCGTGTACGTTCAAGATCCTTTGACTGTTTACAGGAAAGTCGGACAAAAAATAATAAAAAAAACCCTACCAAAAACTCCGAGATCATCTTAGTTGTGGATCAAATCAAATAGAAAAAAACTTCCTACTAGGCTTCAATGATTATTTCATGTCATTATTCATCATTTTCAATTATGCCCTTTGGCATACTGTTTGACGTTAAAACGTGTGTGTGTGTGTGTGTGTGTGTGTGTGTGTGTGTGTGTATGTGTATGTGTATGTGTGTGTATGTGTGTGCGTGTGTGTGTGTGTGTGTGTATTTCCCTTACGATGCAAAGAAAGACCAAATGAAAAACAGACTTTGTTAATAACAGAAATGGAAGCCTGAACAATTCTCTTCACATGTTTACCGTCCATATCGAGTACTGAACATCAGGAGTGTGTGGTTGCCGGGTACTGGCATGTCATACTTCTTTATTTTCACTCGCTCATTTTCTCTCATACTGTTGTTGTCTCTCAATCCCACCCCACCTCCCCGCCACGCCCCGCATATGGTGGACGGGGTAAATCTCAACGAAACAAACAAATGAACACAAGGAAGAACAAAGACGAGAATACGATATGACACACACACACGTAAGATGAATCGATAGTAACGATAGACACTGGTTTAAAAAAAAAACCATGGCTGGCCCAGATGTTTTTGTCCCAACGTTGTACTCTTACGGAAATATACTTCATTTTGTTTTCCTCACTTGGATGGGAACTGATCAAGACAAAAACGAAGAAAGAAAGATAAAAACTTATGAAAAAAAGAAAAAAAAAAAGAAAAAGAAAAGAAAAAAGAAAAAAAAAGAAGTAGAATGAAGCTGCGATGATACAGAAATAAGCTGAAATGATACGCAAGTCGGGGACTCGGCCGTCCAGAGGCAAGATGACGTCCTCTCAACCAAAACGTTGTGGGTTCGTGCCCGACAGTTTGAACGATTTTCTCGAGTTGTTTTTTTTTTTTTTCATTTGAATAAAACCGACCCCTGGTCTAGGTAGGTGGATTGACACCTAGTTCAATCGGAGACGGACGATAAAAAGGAGGTCCCAAGTGCAGATCACAACACTGTCCA
>JAXRKP010000490.1:7500-20000 GCA_037039925.1 Doris montereyensis
ATATATATATATATATATATATATATATATATATATATCTGCCTCTCTGTCTCTGACTGTTCCTGTCTGTCTGTCTGTCTGCCTCTCTCTTGCTCTGTGTGTGTGTGTATATATCCATATTATTTCTCAACTATTCTATTTTTGTCGAAGTTAATAATAATAATGATGAGCAATGCTGGTATAAGAACGTCTGAGTGTACAATGACTGTTACTAAGACTTACCCCCCCCCCCCCCCCCCCCCATGATGCTCCACAGCTGAATGCTCCGTTGATGAGTTTGAGTGCGACAATGGGCAATGTGTGCCCTTTTTCGTACGGTGTAACCAGGAGAGGAACTGTGCTGATGGTTCTGATGAGAGAGAATGTTCATGTAAGCAAATCGGTTTTCAGCTAGTTAAAAAGAAAACTGAAATATTAATTTGTCAGAGAGGCTGTCTGTCTGTCTAGCAATGATCGACAGTGTGGTAACTCCAAGGTAGGTACATTAATAGTTCCATGCGTCTCAACTCAAACATTATTACCATGCATCGACTTATTTAATAATATTTAGCGGTGTTCAGTTAACATGCGACGGTAAAGAGTATCTGAATCTCCATGTTGGTTGCTCATTGCCAACATTTTCAGTGGTTTTTGTGTGTTCTTACTGTTTCAAAAATAAAGATAAATTGATTTACAATCTTGCGGTGGATAGACATAAAAGACTATACTTGAGATGTACTAGATCTACATGTTCTGTGATGATTAAGAGGCTAGGCCAAGAAAGTCTATATTATCTAGATTCTAGTTCGATACAAAAGAAAAACTAAGATCTAGATCTGGGTATTGTGTCTTTATTCTAAAGGAATATAAAAAAGCCCACGAGAAAGCTTATTCTTCCACTTCCATATTTTGTTGTCTGCATACTCGTTTCCGGTATAGATCTAGATCTGACTAGTGGCGTGGCGGGAAAGTTCCAAAATGATGTGCGCGTGAGATACACCATGCAAAAGCAAACTAGCCTAGATCTGAGAGCTGATATCTGGATTATAGATCTAGAAACTATATCCATCAATCTAGAAAGATCCGGTTTCTTGACGTTTTCTGGTTTACGAGGCATATGTATCGAGGCTTAGATTCTAGCAATCTTAAACTTTATAAAAGGGATGGTTTGGAAGACGATTGATTTTAAATGAATTAGAGCTAGAATCTAGATTAGATCTAGATCTAGATCTATTTGTATTAGTGTTTAATGACCTGCTGGTTTATTATTTTTACTTTTTATTTTCATGAAATGCTTGTGACAATTAATACACCAGAGATGGACTGCAAATAATAGGAAGAAGAAGAAGAAGATCTAGATCTAGATCTACCTACCAACGTATCGTTGTGTGATTCAAATCGAAATCATGGCGGTGGCAGTGGCAGAGAAGAGCTACATTGACACAACAAAATTGTGTTTGATTGAAATTGAGAATGACCGTGACCACAAAATGCTCCCTCCCTTTTCCTTTATAAAGATGAGGCACAGCATTTAGATATAGGAATTTGTTTTGTTACATTAGAACTTTGCAGTTTGTGTCTTATATCCATTTAGAATATCTAGATTCTGGAGTGATCATCAACTACAGCTAGAGAATATAGGCCTATTATATCAATACAGCTTGTCAATGCCATTTGATATCTCTGTTAAAAGGTCTTTTATTTCAATAAAAATTATTTTTAGTTCAGAGGGAGTTGACATACACTCTAGTCTAAATCTTTCTTCTTTTTGTTTGTTCATAGTTGTTAGTTTTGAAACTTTGTCACAGTACATGTTTTATCAGTTAAATATGTGCAATTGCAGTCATTGTCAGTAACAGATCCATGTTTGGCAGTAATACAGTCACCACCATCATCTTTGTTTTCAGTTGAATGTGACAGCGATGAACCGATGTGGTGATCACCTATAGCTGGCAACAAATTGTTGATGATGCCATTGACTGCAGGGATGGAAGTGACGAGTCAGCTTGTAGTAAGTCCTTTTTTCTATTTTTCAGAATATTATTGTAATATAAGACTGAAAGTTTGGTTTTTGCACATTGTTTTATCCATCAGTTTTTTATGATATAATATGTGCAGGATGGAAGTGACATTAGGTTTTTTGAAAGTTTTTGTAAAAAGTTTACTTTTTCCATAGATATTGTTAAGAGTACAATGCTTGATAAGTGACTCTGGTCATTTGTCATTAAGCAATTGCTGCTTCATTGGACTTTTCCACAAGACGATTAATTCTATATAAAAATAAAAGTCACTGGTTCATCACAATGCGTCTTCAAATAATCACAGCTTCGGTGACAGCTCGACTCGGATTATTGGTCGACTTTTTCTAATGTATACGTTGCTATTACCTAACAACCGTAACGATACAATAGCGTACTAGATTTGGGTCTAGCAGAAAGTAAAAAGCACAATCGATCTGTATAAAAGATGACAGTGACATCTCAGCGAAAATGGTCGCAACCTCTTGACACCGGAGAATGCGATCACAACTTCGAGTTGAGGTATTGACAACTGGCTATTTGATCATTTTGTGATTTTACAATCAAAAATGTTTGACATTGGTGAGGACAAATCTAACGACTATAAAAAGTATGATGGAATAATAAATATGATAGCGTATCTAATGTCCATGGACGAAATGATGTCTGTTACAAGGTTATAGAGAAAATCTTTATTGAAGTAAATATCACTCAGGTTTTAGCTTTTAAAAGTCACATTGTATTTCTTTACACTCTGAACATACACCCAATTAATAGAAAAATTTACGAGCTCATTTGCCATCTGGCTATACTATATATGAGAGATGCAAATTGATTTCACATTGTCGTCAAGTAGTGAAAATGACCCTAGATCATTAATGCAAAATCCGGTTTATCGCTATGCTCTGGATAATCGCAACAATTTTCCCGCTAGCTTGTGTTGTGATTAATGGAGTCGAGATGCATTTTCTGAAGTTTTTGTTATTAACATACAAATGAACAATTTTTCTTTTGTTTTTGAAAATCAAAATGTGAGACTGAAACGTATGAAAGGCATTAGGCAATGATCGCTTTTGTCAAGAAGGTTTACTTTTTCCAATAGATATTACAGTACAGTATATTTTGTTATTGTTTAAGTGAGGCCAATCATTTGTCATGTCATCACTGGACCGTCACAGTTTCACTGATCGAGTTCGTCTGGTGACAGATAATAAACCGCAATGTCAGTCCTAATGAGTTGACCATGTGCAATGGACAGTGACGGTGTCCCTTTTGTCAGACAGGAGGATGGTTTTGTTACGTAGCTATCCCAGATATGTTGAAACCCAACTCTACATCACCTCTGTGGCAAGTGAGGACAGTGGCACATACGCATGTAAAGCCTCCGAACGGAGATTTGACGAGTTCCGACTTCGAGTTGAAGTATGAAATCCTTTTGTATTTATGTGATTCTTATGTTATACATTTCTAATAACTCACGAAAAGGTATCGTCGTGGGAAATCTAAGTCCATGGCGAAATGGCTCTGGACAAGGTTGCACCCTCTCCCTGGAAAGCATAAATACACTCAGGCTTTAGAAGAAAAGTTAAGTTGTATTTCTTTAAACTCTGAACTCTGAAAAATTGCAATTTTTAGACAATTATTATAGTCATTTACCGAGAGACATCAAAACTATCCCCAAAAAAACGAAAAAGTTTCTTCCTACCCTCAAATGTAACGCAGTTAATGCACTTTTTGTTAGGTCCTGGATAATTCACAACTTCCTCTCTCTTAGCTCTGCTTTTCTCTCGAGGTATGATGGGTGAAGATGCAGAAGTCATGAATTTGATTCTACTAATGCCCAAAGATTTTTTCTCTGTCTTTTCCTTTGTTCTATGGGGATTCAATACTACTTCTTGCGGTTGTTCATCCCTTTTGACATGAATGTATTATTTTGTTATTTTCTCATCATAACACACATGTATGTGTTCACTCAAATGACAGATGTCACAACGCAGTCCTACTGAGTTGACCTGTGCTAATGGACAGTGTGTCAACGGTTAGACAGTGTGATGGCATTCCAGATGTATTGACAGAGATCCGATGAGACTGACTGCCGTAAGTGTGGCATTAGGAGGCATGATCATTGGCTCTCTCCCTCTCTCCCTCTCCACTCCTCTCCCTCCCTCTCCCCTCCCCCTCTCTCTCTCTCTCTCTATCTATCTATCTGTCTATCTATCTATCTCTCTCTCTCTCTCTCTCTCTCTCTCTCTCTCTCTCTCTCTCTCTCTCTCTCTCTCTCTCTCTCTCTCTCTCTCTCTCTCTCTCTCTCTCTCTCTCTCTCTCGCTCTTCTCTCTCTCTCTCTCTCTCTCTCTCTCTCTCTCTCTCTCTCTCTCTCTCTCTCTCTCTCTCTCTCTCTCTCTCTCTCTCTCTCTCTCTCTCTCTCTCTCTCTCTCTCTCTCTCTCTCTCTCTCTCTCTCTCTCTCTCTCTCTCTCTCTCTCTCTCTGTAGTGGAACCTCTACTCTAATCTTGAAGTCACAGTGGATTGTAAAATTGTCATGATTTGTTGGGGACATCGTTCTTTGTGCGTCATTTAAGGCTCTGTTGCTAGACCACTAAGAGTAACCATATTTTGCATGTACTTCCTAAATGATGCCAATATCGTTTTCATTTGAGGATTTTTTGCACCAGAAATGATGTTTACTTAAGGGAAATGTCGTTGGTTCCCAATCTTTGACTTGAGTAGAATTTTCAGTCATTTAAGCTAACATTTTCAACACGATTTTTAATTAAAAATTGTACTATTCATGTCTCGAGTACTGACTAGATTGAATTAAACATACATGAAATTAACTGGGCGTAACATGGTTGTATTATAGATGATATTTTCCATCCGTCTCACATTATGTATTCTTTAAAAGAAATACAGAAATATAATATTATAATTGACATTATTGAATCTTGGATTTAAGAAAACCCAACAAAACCTGGAACATTTTTGAAGAGGGAAAATTCCTTTATAACTTTTATTTTGTGCTCCCTCTGATTTTTCTGTTCTCTCTCTCTCTTGCTCTCGCTCTCATATCTACCTGTAGCCTGCAGGGAGGATGAGTTTGAATGCGAGCCCAACATTTGTATTCCACGTGAAAGGAGATGTGATGGCAGGCTTGACTGTCAGAACAGACGAGACGAGGTCAATTGTCGTGAGGGTGAGTGCCTACAATTTATATTTAGTATTACTTTATTTTTTGTATGCTGTCACTGTCAGGAGGGGGGAGGTGGGGGGGCGAAGGGGGGAGATGGTGGTCAGAGGCAAGGTGTAGGCCTCTCAACCAAAATGATCATGTGAAAAACGCTTAACATTAACATGCATTTCCCCACCGGACCCCTCTATGGCTTTATTAAGGGAATTTTAAAATTAAGTCAGTAGATTTAATTTCCTTGAAGGCTGTCGACGGCCCGTAGAGCTGTAGTGTATCCTGGGTTCAATAGCGTGAAGGGGAACAGGTGATAGTAATCACCTCCTGGATAGGACGCTAGTCTGATGCAGGTTTTTACTCCCAAGCTAGTGCTTGCACCTATTTTGCACCTGGACATTGGTCATTTGGGCTGTTTTTTTAAATCATGTTTTTGTTCCAAAACTTTTAATCAAAAGTGACAAATAATGTCTTTTTTGGTTTTAGGTCATTAACAAATAATGTATTTTTTGGTTTTATTTAGGTTATTAAAAAAAGAAACATTTTTTGGTTTTTAGGTCATTAACAAATGATGTATTTTTGGTTTTTGGTCATTAACAAATAATGTATTTTTTGGTTTTGGGTCATTAACAAATAATGTATTTTTTGGTTTTAAGTCATGGACAAATAATGTATATTTTGGTTTTAGATCATTGAAAAATAATGTATTTTTTGTTTTAGGTCATTGACAAATAATGTTTTATTTTTTGGTTTTAGGTCAATGACAAATAATGTATTTTTTTTGGTTTTAAGTCATTGACAAATGAAGTGGAAATTTTAAAAAAAAAAAATCTCTGATAGAAATTCTTTTTTTGTGTCAAGATTAAGTGAGTCACTATGAGAGACAGATAGACAGATAAAGATGGAGATGAGAGGAGACAGATAGACAAACAGGCAGACAGAGACAGACAGACAGACAGACAGAGACAGACAGACAGAGAGAGAGAGAGAGACAGACAGAGAGAGAGAGAGACAGAGAGAGAGAGAGAAAGAGAGAGAGAGACAGACAGACACACACGCATACAGACAAATTCAGACACAACACATGAATACAGACAAATTAACACGCCCAAGTACTACCTTAAAACATTGTCCACTTCTGTCCCCAGTCCACAATTGATCACTTTTACTGTGTACCCAATCTATGTAATGGTGAAGCAAGCATATATATAAACTTTTCCATGGAAGTGATACAAAGGTTTAATGTTATTTTTATAAGTTATTAGTAATATATTTTATATATATATATATATATATATATATATATATATATATATATATATATATATATATATATATATATATATATATATATATATAGGTTCTTATCTTACTCCTTTGTATTGATCAAATGTTATATTATTGAATTCTTTTTTTTTTACTTCTCATTTCAAAAGCGGGATGCAGGCGCACACAGTTTCAGTGTGCTGACAATAGCTGCGTGGATGTTCGTAGCAGATGTGATCGCTTTGTAAACTGCCCAGATGGTTCTGATGAAGCGAACTGCAGTAAGTAATGGTGATAGAATTGCAAGCCAAATCAAGATCTCTTTTTATCCTTGTGATGGATCCCAAACAGTCCTAAAACATGCACACGGGCAAACACTCATTGCACAGTGGCATAAACCGAACCCTTGAAAGAAAAAAATATGTTGAAAATAAAAAATAAGAAAATAAAAATGTTAAAAGAAAAGAAATAAAGAAACCTTAGAAAAACTCCAACAATACAGAAACAAATATACAAGACCTCAGTCTCACCAAAAAACAATCTCCATCAAGTGTTTGTTGTGGAAATTTTTGTTTATTGTGAAATTAACATCTCTAATCAAATCAGATATTTTAAGGGCACCTTTGTTTGTTGTGAAATTGACATTATATCCATGATTCTCAAGGCATATCTGTTTGTAGTGAAATTGACATGTTAAGGAAATTCATGATTTTATGGCATCTTTGTTTGATTGACATTTCTAGTGGAATCAATTATTCTAATGACATTTTTGTTGATCATGAAATTGATATCTTCAGTGAAATTCATGGTTCTATTGGCATTTTGCTTTTCGTGAATTTAAATTTCTAGTAAAATTTATGATTCTGCTGGCATGTTTAGTTGTAAGGAAATGGACAAATATTATTATAGTGAAATCCTTGATTGTAGTGGTATTTTTGTTTATCATGAAATTAATATTTCCACTGACATCCATAATTTTACAAGCATTTTTGTTTGTAGAGAAGTTTCTTATGAAATCTGTGATTCTGAGAACGTTTTTATTTGTAGGGAATTTAACATTTCTAGTGAAATCTGATTCTAAAAACGTTTTTGTTTGTAGAGAAGTTAACATTTCTAGTGAATATGATTTTAATATATTTTTGTTTGTAGTAAAGTTGACATTTCTATTGAAATATGTGATTATGATAATGTTCTTGTTTGATGGAAAATTGACATTTGAAATGAAATTTGTGATTCTACTAACGTTTTTGTTCGTTGAGAAGTTGACAATTACAATGAAAGCCATGATTCTAACAATTTTGATAATATTTTTGTTTGCGATGAAATTTACATATTTATAATGAAACCTATGATTTCAGAAGCATTACCCCTCTGTACTGTAATGAAATGCTTATTATTATCTTCAGCTTGCAGTGGAGTGGAGTTCCGTTGTTCCAATGGCCAGTGTGTATCTTCTAGAGCTCGCTGTAATCAAAGACAAGATTGCTTTGATGGCAGTGATGAAGACGACTGTGGTAAGTTATGTTAATCAACATTTTTTAGTTTTGTTATAGTTACGGCTATAACTAACACGGTATTGTAAGTGACCGAAGTTTTTTTAATGTTTTCGGATCTCTCCTGAATTGACATCACTCTTATTATGATATTTCATTGCAAAGATTCTCATTATGATATATCATTGCAAGGCATCCCGTTGTCATATTTTTGCAAGGCACCTAGTTACATTTTTAAGTTGTCATATTTCATTGCAACGTTGACACCTCGTTGTTACATTTCATTTCAAGACACCTCGTTGTCATGTATTTCATTGCAAGACACCTCGTTGTCCCATTTCATTGCAAGGCATGTCATTGGGATGTGTCATATGTATTTAATTGCAAGACATCCCATTGTGTTGTCCCATTTCATTGCAAGGCATTTCATTGTAAACATCCTATTGTGACATTTCATTTCATTGGGACATGTAAGACATTTCATTGTGACATTTAATTGTAAGACATCCTCATTGTGATAGTTCATTGTAAGACATCTTGGGATGACATTTCATTGTAAGACATTTTGTGACATTTCATTGTAAGACATCCTATTGTGACATTTCATTGTAAAACATGTCATTGTGATAGTTCATAATGTAAAACACCTCGTTGGGATAATCTGACATTTTTGTAAACATCTTGTTAATATTTAATTGTCAATCATGGTGATATTTAATACTAAAACACCTCATTGGGATAATCTGCTTTGTGAATGTATCTCATTGACATTGTATATGAATTTCTTGCCTTATATCAGTTATGTCACTTCATTGAGTGTCTCCTATGCGTCACTCTTATGCTTTTCTAGCTTTTTATGATCTTTATCAGTCATGTCCTTTCATAGAATATCTTCTCTCTTTGATTTGTATGTTTTTTTCCCCAGGCTTTTCCATTTTCTGTCATGTCCTTCACAGGATGTTTCCTCTGTTTGTAATTTGTTCTTTTTTTTTTCACTTGTAGGTCTTTTATCTGTTTCTGTTCAATAATCTGCAAAGGGCCTAGTGGCCTATCCTGCAGATGGTTTTACAGTTACAAATTTGAAATCAATTTGGGTAGACATTGTTTAAATTGTTCAGTGGTCTGAGTGTTTGTAATGCTAGCTGAAACTGGAAGCTCATTTGATTCTGGAACTGCATGCTGTGCAAAGGCGTATTTGTTGATGTTGCACCTAGATTGGTATGGTTGGAGGTAGTGCCGGTTGTTAGGCCTCGTTCTCGGTGTATAGTTGCTGAAGAAGTAATGATTGTGGATATAATATGGCGTGTCATTGTCTTGACCAATTGGGTAACTTTGCGGCACGGTGCCAATGTTTCCCGCTTCAGGAGTCCTAGTAATTTGTTCATGTCCCGTCATGGATTATATTCTTTAATCGAGTGTCTGATTTTTTTTCATGCTTTTATGCTCTTCATCATCTGTGTCCTTTACAAGATGTCTCGTCTATTTATATGTCAGATGTTTTTCTTGGTGCTTCTCTGGTTTTTATCGGTCGTGTCCTTTTAAATAATGTTTCCTCTATGATATTTTTTTGTCTTTCAGGTCGTTGCAGAGGCAATGAATTTGAGTGTGCTGATGGCACATGCGTTGATGCTCGTAGTAGATGTGATCGCGCCGTTAACTGCCCAGATGCAACTGATGAGTTTAATTGCAGTAAGTATGAGATGACATTTAAGGCATCTTCTTGGTATGTGTCATTTCAAAGCATTTTGTTTGGAGCAGTCATTTTAGCTTATCCTATATTGGTGTCTATGGTCTCAGTAGTCAGTCGGTCGGACTGAAGATGGTGATGTCATGTGTTTTAAAACCTGGTTAGGGAAATGACACTGAACACCATTTTCCTTGGGTACCAGCAATAGTTGGGGAAATGCCATTGCAACAAACCAGCGTCCACTCCTGGGCATAATCTTGTAACTCTGCGGCTGCAAGATAGGTCAGAGTCTAGAATAAGCACTGGCTATGCAGGCCTTTAAATCTGGAAGGAACTTTGCTTTCATTTGTGTTATGTGATAGTAGGTATTTCATTTGTTCTTGTAAAGTCTAATTGTTCTTTTTGTTCTCTCATCTTTCCTTTTCTTCTTTTTCTCCTTCTTCTTCATCTTCTTTTTCTTCTTCCTCTTTTTCTTCTTCTTCTTCTTTTCTTTCTTTTTCTACGTTTGCTCTTGCTGCTGCTCCTCTTCTCCCTCTGCTTCTCCGTCTTTTTCTTTTATCCTAGTAAAAGTTACTGTCAGCTTTTCTCCAATTTATATGTTCAGCTTGAACTGTTATTTTATTCATGCATTTTTTTGTGTGTGTCAGCGGGAGTTCCGATGTGACAATGGACAGTGTATTCCTGTGGAAAGAAGATGCGATCGAAGAAGAGAGTGTATTGATGGAAGTGATGAAGAAAACTGTGGTAAGATCAGCATCATGGATTAAGCCGTATCTGAAAATTGCTTTTCACTGTGCCTCTTAGTTTGAAAGTTGTAGTATGACACTTTTTCACTGTGAGTGTAGGACATTTTTTTACTGTCATTATTGCTTTATAAATGCGTCATTGCATAAATCATGTTCTCTCTCTCTCTCTCTCATTTTCCGCAATGTGAAATATTATTTGAGATGAGATTCTTAATTGTTGTGTAACACATGCGCTCCTATCAATTTCTAATTCTTCTTCCCGCTGTTTTGGTCCTTGTCAACGAACTCCATCTCTGAATGTTTTCAGCCATCTTATTTTCAGCATTTTTCTTAAACATACAATCATTATAAATTTTTGTAGCTTCTTCTTGCTTTTTTCTTTTCTTTTTTTTTAACACAATATGGATAGGGCATGGCTGAATGACAGATTTGGATATGCATTTTTGAAAACAGCAGAAACAAATTTATAACGTATTTCAAGGAAGATGGTTGCTAAAAATGACACATTTTTGTAATATGTTCACATCTTCCTTTGATGTGTCTTTCCTTTTCAGAACCTTCTTGCCGAGACAACGAATTTCAGTGTGGCAGTGGAGAATGTATGATCAACGTCTGGTCTGTGACAGATCCTACAACTGCAGGATAGATCAGATGAAAATGAATGTGTAAGTATAAATAATGTCACTTTCTCTCTCTTTCTTTCTCTCTTTCTCTCTCTCTCTCTTTCTGTCTCTGTGTCTGTGTCTGTGTCTGTCTGTCTGTCTGTGTCTGTGTCTGTCTGTCTCTCTCTCTCTCTCTCTCTCTCTCTCTCTCTCTCTCTCTCTCTCTCTCTCTCTCTCTCTCTCTCTCTCTCTCTCTCTCTCTCTCTCTCTCTCTCTCTCTCTCTCTCTCTCTCTCTCTCTCTCTCTCTCTCTCTCTCATGCAAAGGTTTCAATGATGCAACATTTCAAATGGATCATAACACTCCAGTGGAAACCATGGCCGACATTCAAACTTTAAAAAGTACAGAAATTTTCTTTCAGGTATTCTTGGATCATGTGGCTGTCTTTTTACACTACTTAAGACGTTGCTTTGTCCAAAGAGACCTTCATCTTGTTTTGTTTGTATTTCAGCAGGGAATTGACCTGAAACCGCTATATTTTTATTGTTCATGTCATATTGGTAATTTAAAATGATACCCAGTGGGAATTGTATAGAAATAGAGGAAAATGGGATAATGCAATGAATTTGCTGATGTGTGGTAGGACGCCACAGGTATTAGTCACAAAATCTCTGAACTGAAAGTGTGAAAAGATATGAGTGCATTCTAATTTCTTTCTTGTTTTTTCCCATCTCCCTTTCTACTATCATTATGTGGCTATCATGGAAAAGAGGTAAGAAAAAGTAGATGATCCATCTGGGTTGTGGTTTCATGATTTACTGATGGAAGAAATCAAACAACTCAATAAATGGCATCTTCCCATACAGTGAAAAGCCAAAACTGACTCTTCTCTCAAAGTCTTTCCTCAGCATTGACTTTCAACCTGAATCTAAATTTTGAAATACTTGTGACTGCTTTCTTGGGCCTGTTATGACATTGTATGTATAGAGCTGTGATCGTCTATCTTTCTTTAAAGACATGAGGCACTGCACTTCTTATTTCTCTGTAGGGAAGTCTGTTTATCTGTTTAAAGTTTGTAATGTTCCAATAGAAGTAAATGTGTGTGTGTGTGTTTAAAAAAATCCATTATAAGACATTGAAGTAAAAAAAGATGCAGCTTTAGCAAAAAAATTAACGCTTTGTAGCCATTCAAATGCTATTTTGACATATTTAGAATACTTTAAAGAGAAAGGCTTATTTTACTATAAACCCTTATTTCTAAAACTTAATGTTATATCTGGCATGTGGAAAGATTTTGAAAAACATATTTATCTCATTGCCCTCTATTCTATGGTGTGGCAAATTTTGTTTAGATAATAACATAGAGCATTCTGATATTCCTAAATTCGTTTGTACGAGTAAGTCAAACATTATCTCTTACAACCAAGAATCTAACTTTCCTCTGGGGAAATTGTGTTTAGATAATATCATAGACATTTTGATATTCCCTAAATTCGTTTGTACGAGTAAGTCAAACATTATCTCTTACCTTA
>JAXRKP010000490.1:25000-32500 GCA_037039925.1 Doris montereyensis
TGCACAAACAATTGTTTGATTCATTTATATTGTACAGCACAAATGAAAGTATGCTTGTTGTAATGCACCGATAAAAAAATATGACTTTTTATTCGTTGTATAGCACAGATAAAGCTCCAAAAATGTGTTCATTGTACAACACGAAGGAAAATATGATTTTTTTATTTATTGTACAGCACCGATCTGTCTATGATTTTCATTGTGAAGCACCGCATGGTTCAATGTTCCCTTTTTATCTTTTTTTTATGCTTTCAATAAAAACTGTTTCAAGTTTCCTCAGGTTGACAATGGAATTTCAAATATAATGAAAATTTGTTTGCAAGATTTTTTCATGTAATTTATTACAAATTGTAAACATTTTCATGGAGTAATTTGGTCGTTTTTCTTCTTGGTTTTCCTTCTATTCGCAATCAATCATTGATTCGATTTAAATTTAACTATTGCTTTTTGACACCTCTTCTCTTACTGGACCGCAATGGAGAATTACTGTTGCAAATATCTAATTGAGGCTTACTTTTAATCATAAATGTAATTTCATAAGAACCAATTCAACGTTGCCTTTCATTTCCCTTACACTTACACTGCCATATTTTACTTATTTGTGGCTTATTTAAAGGTTGGGCATTGAATGTATGGGTGTCTTCTATTGAGGATTATTGTTCGATAGTAGTTTATGGATTTCAGCTATCTATGCCTCATTTCTCATTTTGGATACATTAATGTAGTATTGGCTTTACCCATATCCGGCTTGTTTTATACTTGAACATTAATAATATAGGCTTCGCTTACCCTTTGCTTGTTATCATTGGGTATTAATACGAGCTTCTCGTATTTGTGTATTTGTATCATTGTAGGTTTACATGCTTCTGTTTACATGATTACACCAAGCCAAAATATTATTTTGCTTTGTATGTCCATTGAAATAAATACAAAATACCATTTTTTTGTATTTTAATGTTAACTTCAATGTTTCCTTTGTTTCCATATTTCTATTTATTTCTTCAATGGAACATAACATCTCCATTTTGGCATTTTTGTGAATATATTATTATGATCTGTTGTTTCTACTACATTGCTTTCCACTATCTTTTCCTTTTAATTCTAAAGTTTGCAAACAATTTCTCTTATTCACATCAAGAAAGGAAATTTGCGTTTTTTAAATCTTCCTTTTCAAGCCTCTTCTTGTCTTCTTTTTATTTCAAAGCCCTTATTTTTTTATTTCCTCTGCATACCTGCATATGTATTCTTTTATTCTTTTCTTCTTTCTTTACCAGTTCCCATTCTACCTTCCAGTGTATGGGCTTTAGATACCCGAGATGATCTTTCTCCAGGCTGCCCTTGTCCTGGCATTTTATATTTCCTTCTGTGAAAGTTAAATTTACATCTTCTTTACAGTATTCTTGTATAATTTCCCTAAATGCAGATGTTTCTCTCTTGTGTTACTTTATCTGTAATATGTAAATTTATAAAACATGGAAAACTATTTCTTCCTTATGTTGTAGTTTGTAGAACTTTCTGTATCAGTTTCCCATTCTAAAGAAAGAAAGTTGTCAAACTGATAGGTTTTTGTCTTTTCATTCCTTCAATTTTGTTCACCTGCTTGAGCATTTTGCATGCAATCTTATATAAGCGTATCCAGCCATTTCTTCTTTTCATATTGCGTGTTCTTAGTCAGCAGTTACTCTTATTACGTAGTTTCAGCCGCATATATCAATTGTCAGATTATTCAGCCATCTACACCACAATTTAAATAGTCAGCTAACAGGAACAAAATATTCACCAAACCATAAATTTTCTTTCCTTGAAATTTTAAATCCTCTATAGAAAATGTATATATATATTAAAACAAATTCTCATGTAGAATTTTCTCTGGAGATCAATCAGGATCTGAATATTAGATTTGCTCTTTTTGACCTTTATAAATAATTCTGAGGCTGTCATTCTTCGTGCAGCAAATGCTATGTTGCCTGGCCACTAAGAGTAACCTTATTTTGCTTGTAGGTTCTAAATGCTCTCAAGATCGTTTTTATTTGAGGAATTTTTATACCAAAAATGATGTTTAATTAATGAACATTTTATTGTTTACCCATCTTTGAGTAGACTTTCCATTCACTTAAGCCGCCATTTTCAACAGGTTTTATAATTAAACAATTGGAATAGTATAGTTCACGTTTATTACCCATCTGAATGGTGTCGTTGTCTCTTGAGGATAGTCATCCTAGATCTAGTATGTTATGTTCAGAGAAGTGCAAATTATTCCTGTAGTTGGCTCCCTATTCCACACATTTTTCGTTGGCTCTCCTCAGCCACTTGCTCCCCTGGTGAGTTTGCTTGGCCAATCTGGCCAGTGCATTGCCCTATCAAGCCGATGTGACAATCAGCCTGACTGCTTTGACCGCAGCGATGAAAGCAACTTGCCGTGAGTTTTGAGAGAGTTGACGTGTGAATATAAGATTTGATTATTTAGGACTTGATTTGTTTTATGCATTATGCTTCGTCACTGAAAGTGATGGACATATTTGATTATAATTCCATGCTGTGCTACTATGGGTCTTCTTGGCAGGAGGGGGGGGGAACTGGGTGGTCCAGAGGCAAGATGTCTGCCCTCTCAACCAAAAAATCTTGGGTTCGTACTCTCAAGGTTGAACAATTATCCCAAGTTTTGTTTTTTTTAGTAAAACCCACAATCTGGTCCAAGTAGGGGGTCAACTTCTACTCTTGTCAGAGACAGACGATTAAAAAGGTGGTGCCATGTGCAGATCACAACACTCTGTCTGTCTGTCTGTCTGTCTGTCTGTCTGTCTGTCTGTCTGTCTGTCTGTCTGTCTGTCTGTCTCTCTCTCTCTCTCTCTCTCTCTCTATATATATATATATATATATATATATATATATATATATATATATATATATATATATATATATATATATATATATATATATATATATATATATATATCTTTCTCTCTATCTCTCTCTTTCTATCTCACACCAAAACCAACCAACAACAATCAAGAAATACACAACAAGATAAGGAGAGTTTTATACAACCAATATTTGTTTGTAAGATTTCAATGAGTAAATTAATTTAAGATGCTTATCTCCCTGTTGCCATGGTAACGTTATGTATTGGTCTTTCATGACTCAATTTGATAATAACATTTTCCATACAAAATTTTCATGGACTTCCTTATTTTCAATAGATTTGTCTGAAAATTTGCACACATATAGTCTAGTATAGTTAAAATCACTTATCTTGTAAACACATGATAATCACCTCTGAGATGTGACATCACCCTTCCTCAAAGAGACAAATCATAAATAAAAAGTAGAGAAACTTGACAATGCCTTCCGCTGATGAGGTCATCTAATCTCTCACAGCCCCATTTGATTTCCTTATCTCTGTTATGAATGCTTGCCACTCTGTATAGTTATGTGCTTTTCCCCATAATTTTTGGAAATGTTCTGCTGGTATTAGTTGCAAGATGTTGTCTTTGAGTTTCTTAAGACCGTTAAATGTGACTGGAAGTGTCATGGTTGGTCTTTCCCCTCTATCTACCCTCAGTTTGTGTAAAGTAGAAAGTTGTTGCTTTGTCACATACACCGAAAGGTAGAATGAGCTGATAAAAAAAAGAAAAAAGAAAGTCGTTGCTTTGTCCCATACACCGAAAGGTAGAATGGGAACTGATAAAGAAAGAAAAAGAAAGTCGTTGCTTTGTCCCATACACCGAAAGGTAGAATGGGAACTGATAAAGAAAGAAAAAAGAAAGTCGTTGCTTTGTCCCATACACCTAAATCTAGAATGGAACTGATAAAGAAAGAAAAAAAAAGAAAGTTGTTGCTCTGTCCCATACACCGAAAGGTAGAATGGGAGCTGATAAAAAAAGAAAAAAGAAAGTCGTTGCTTTGTCCCACAATCAAAGGTAGAATGGGAACTGATAAAAAAGAAAAAAAGAAAGTCGTTGCTTTGTCCCATACACAAAGAAAGGTAGAATGGGAACTGATAAAAAGAAAAGAAAAAGAAAGTCGTTGCTTTGTCCCATACACCGAAAGGTAGAATGGGAACTGATAAAGAAAAGAAAAAAGAAATCGTTGCTTTGTCCATACACTAAAGGTAGAATGTAGAACTGATAAAGACAGAAAAAAGAAAGTCGTTGCTGTGTGCTGGAATATTTTCGTTTCTTCTTAAAATGTCCAAAAAGTCTCCATCTTGACTCTAGAATTTGGATTGATGTTGGCCTTACGCACATGGTAGAACAAAGAGTCCAATGTATTCTTTTCATTTCAGCTTGCCGTGATGGAGAATTCACATGTGAGTGATAGCAGGTGCTTGCCTCCTGGATAGGGTGTAATGGAAATCCTGATTGTGCAGATGGAAGTGATGAAGAAAACTGCGGTGAGAACACTTATTTAAACTTTTTTTTTAAAAATAGTTTCATTGAATTGTTATATGGACAAACAATTTTGTTTTTGTTTTTTGTTTTTTAGAATGTTTGTAAATAGTTTTGACCAATATTCAATTAAACTCAATACTCTTTGCCCTATTTTATCACCTAAAGGTATTAATTCCTAAATGAAAAGTTTCTTACATTTGAGAACATATTATGTAACTTTGAGGGTTTGTTGTGTTGCTAATAATTGCATTACTTCAAATAGGGTAAAAAGTTATGTTGTTGTGTTGCTAATAATTGCATTACTTCAAATAGGGTAAAAAAGTTATGTTGTTGTGTTGCTAATAATTGCATTACTTCAAATAGGGTAAAAGTTATGTTGTTGTGTTGCTAATAATTTGCATTACTTCAAATAGGGTAAAAAGTTATGTTGTTTTTAATAATTGCATTACTTCAAATAGGGTAAAGTTATGTTGTTGTGTTTAATAATTGCATTACTTCAAATAGGGTAAAAAGTTATGTTGTTGTGTTGCTAATAATTGCATTACTTCAAATAGGGTAAAGTTATGTTGTTGTGTTGCTAATAATTGCAGTCAAATAGGTAAAAAGTTATGTTGTTGAGTTGCTAATAATTGCATTACTTCAAATAGGGTAAAAAGTTATGTTGTTGTGTTGCTAATTGCATTACTTCAAATAGGGTAAAAGTTATGTTGTTGTGTTGCTAGGGTAAAAGTTATGTTGTTGTGTGTTGCTAGGGGTAAAAGTTATGTTGTTGTGTTATGACTTTCAGATGAACAGTGCGTCAAAGGAGAATTCCAATGTGACAATGGTCAGTGTATTCCAGAAAGTGCTAAGTGCAATCAAAGATTTGAATGCAGAGATCGTTCGATGAAAGGACTGTGGTAAGCAAACAGTTGCCAGGGAACTTGTCATTTTAAACCAGTGTAGAGTAAAGTAAAGTTCCTCCAAGGCACAAAGAGCCTGATCTTATCCCAGTTTATGCGTGTTTATATGTATTTCCCAAGGAACACAACTGGCTGAACCCAGGACCTCACGTTCCCCCAGTCCAATAGCCTAACTGCTCGGCCACCTGATGCCACATTTTGCCATTGTATCTTCCATTTATTGGGAAATCTGGTAATGTTTTAAAGAGCTTTCAAATCCAGTGTGATAAACCATAAGAATCTTACCCTAATTTAACTTTTCGTGTGCCATGAGGCACAGAAGGCCTGAACATGATCCCTCCAATTGTCCATCAGGGGCTGCTCTTGGCTCTTTTTCCCTCCTAAATTTTGTGTAATTTTCACGCTAAAATTAATTTTTTAAAAACAGACCAGACAAATCAAGCTGTTTTCATTTTATTTTTTTTCTAAATTTCAAGACAAATGACATAATAAAAATCACTCTATTTGAATCTCTATTTGAATCTTATTTATGATCTTGAGAATTCACGTGTCGGGGTTTTGTTTCTATCGCTTGTGATTTAATGGAGAAGATAGATTTTGAAGTTGAGCTGTTTATAGTTTAAATTCAATATAATGGCTCTTACCATAGCAACAACATGCAAAAGCAGACCGTTTACACTTTTCCTCACAAATTTGAAGATACTAAACCTAGCCACAAGCTTGTATCTTTTAAAGTTTTGAAAATGACTTCAAGATATATGTAATGCTTTGATATTTTAGGCTTACTCAAGCTTTTGAACATGTTCAGTTAGTTTAATCCTGAAAAGGCATTAATTTGGGAAATGAAAAATTACTAATATTTGCTTGAAAAGGCTCTAGCAAAGCTTGATTGATCTGTATCAATCATCAGATAGCCTGAAATGTTTCATTTGTTTGGTTGAAATTTCTTTACATTTGGAAATAGGGAGCATTTTAAACTTCAATATTTTAAGTTTGATGTCATGTTGTTATACGTTCCATTAAAGGGAATCAAAACCATTGATAGTGTACAATCTATTCCTTGCTTTTCAGTTGAAGATTGCCTTAAGGAGAAATTCGCTGTGACAATGGTCAGTGTATTCCAGAAAGTGCCAAGTGCAATCAAAGATTTGAATGCAACAGTCGTTCTGATGAAAGGGACTGTGGTAAGCAAAGAGTTGCCATTAAGGGAAGAGGTTCATTGCTATTTTTTTTTTTTAATTCTGCTATTTGTGCCGTTGTTGTATTCTTTCATTGACGTTATGTTTTATAGTATGTTATTGTGTTCTTTTAAGTAGGATAGAAAGCATAGATGGCGAATCTCAATGTTTTCCTTGCTTTTTCAGTTGCAGATTGTCGTAAAGGAGAATTCGCTGTGACAATGGTCAGTGTATTCAGAAAGTGCCAAGTGCAATCAAAGATTTGAATGCAATGATCGTTCTGATGAGAGGGACTGTGGTAAGCAAAGAGTTGCCATTAAGGGAAGAGGTTCATTGCTATTTTTTTTTTTAATTCTGCTATTTGTGCCGTTGTTGTATTCTTTCATTGACTTTATGTTTTATAGTATGTTATTGTGTTCTTTTAAGTAGGATAGAAAGCATAGATGGCGAATCTCAATGTTTTCCTTGCTTTTTCAGTTGCAGATTGTCTCATGAGGAGAATTCGCTGTGACAATGGTCAGTGTATTCAGAAAGTGCCAAGTGCAATCAAAGATTTGAATGCAATGATCGTTCTGATGAGAGGGACTGTGGTAAGCAAACAGTTCCCAGTAATGGAAAAGGAAATTGCCATTTTCTTTCTTTTAATTTTGTTATGTGTTGCCATTTTATTCTGTCGTTGGCAAGTCTCTAGTAGTGTTTTAAAATTGCTTTCATATAATGTAGTGATGACTTGAGAAGATAGTACACAATCAGTTGAGTCTTCATTTACGTTCTGATGGTAGAATTGATTTTACGATTTTAAATTAAACTTAATGCAACATCATCTTGATCCCCTTAACTTAAGTCCTCGTTTATTGCAGTAACGTGTTTGTTTTTCTAATGTTTTATGTCATGTTCTTTCATTAAATGTATCTTTGTTTGATTTTAATAATCTGAACAACATAGATGATTCATCTCATAGATTTGTTTTTACTCCTTGTTACTATTCAAGATTGCCGTGCTGGAGAGTTTCGATGTGATAATCGTCAA
>JAXRKP010000490.1:35000-52500 GCA_037039925.1 Doris montereyensis
AGTTTTGATGTCAATTGTGCCCAACAAAAGTTTTGATGTCAATTTTTAACAAAGATGTTTTTGTCATAGGAATGTTTTCCATGTTTATCAGGTCTTAAACTTTTGCTTTTGTCAGGCTATGCCTCTACAGGCCATTCAAGATGGCACAGGACGTCTGTCTCTCACCAATGTACGGATAGAGGATGCAGGCGATTACCTATGCAGAGCAACTAGTGGTGTGCAGACAGTTGATGCTATTGGTCGCTTGGGTGTTGACTTTAGTAAGTAAAATGTCATGAATTCTCGACACAATGAACATTGTTGTATTAATTGATCTCATAGAGATGAATGATTGTACAAACATACACTCATACATTGCTTGTCCATCTTTTTATCTATAATATACTCAACTCTCTGTCTGTCTAGTGGGTGATTGGTGCGTCCGTCTTCTTTCTTTTCCCTCTTTCACTTCCCTTTTATCTAACTGTTTCCTCTCAATTTACCCTAAGATCACTATACAATGAAACAAGCTCTGTCTGTCTATCTGTCTGTTTGTTCATCAGCATATTTGTTGTTACAACATGGAATCTATAACAGGGATTCCCTAACTGTCATGTCCAGCCAGTCTGTTACATCTTGTTCTCATCTGCGTGTAGTTAACCCTCTTCCTCTCTTAGCCTCTATTTTTTGTTTCATGTCACTTTTTGTGCCCAAAGTATTTGAGTTTCCGCTGTAAGTTGTTGAGAAGCCATTGGGTCGGATTTGTATTCTTCCAAGGACTATTTCATTACTTACTTTCTTGATTCAGGATATTCTCAACACTTTCCAGTAACATCTCATTTCAAATGCTGTTATTCTCTTACTTTTGCCCTATATATGGTGGGTGGTTGACGGGCCCTGCTGGTAGGTCCTAATGTCTTTTCCTTCACTCCTTTCACTTATCCTTTCACCCTGTGATTGCCGCAAATGGTGGACAAGGTAAATTCCAATTTAACAAATAATTCAGCTATATATATGTCCCATATATCACTTGCCATCCACCCACAGTTGGACCACCTACATCTAGACCTGATCCTGATGGCCCGTGTGGAAGAGACCAAGCCACTTGTTCAAATGGCGAGTGCATACCACGGGACTATATCTGTGATGCAGAGGACGATTTGTGCTGATGGCTCTGATGAGCAAGATTGCTGTGAGTATTTGGGATATATAATCCCTTGTTGAAGCTTTTTACGTGGTACTTGTTTGAACACAATCTTCTTACGTTTATTCTGGGGTTAGAATTTTTGCTGTTGCTATTACTGATTTTAAAAAGTACATTTTTTTGTGTGCATTGAATCTTAATTATCTTTAATTATTTATTTTTTTTAGAAAGGAACAGTTTAGATTTTTTGTCTATTGACAAACTGAGAAAAGGAGAAAATTCAGCTTTACAAATGATTCCACAATGACAGAGTAATATCTGCATGAATTAAAACCAGGAAAAAGTTGAAAGAAATTAAGGGATTGGTTACTGATTCTATGGATTGGAACATTTTCGAAATAATATCAAGCTTATTTCATTCCAGGCATGCAGCTATTCATAAAAAAAAAAAGATCTTTAGAAATGCACTGAACATTTACCTCATCATTCATTTGTTTGTATCTATCTTTTTCTTCTTTGGTGTCATCTCCTCTTATGTTCCATCTCCAGCAATCCCTCTACCTTGTGAGCCAAATGAATTCGGTGTAACAACGGCCATTGTGCTCTGAAAATCTGGAGGTGTGATGGTGATAATGACTGTCATGATGGATCTGATGAACTCAACTGCCGTAAGTCATAAGTCATTGCTTATAATTATCATTAGATGGCGCCTACAGCATTTCTCCCAGTCACTTTCATCATTATACAAGCATACACCCACACTCCACACACACACACACACACACACACACACACACACACACACTTATACACTTGTGTTTGCATAACAAGCATTCCACCATCTCTTCTTGACCCTTTAGACAGCAGGTCCACCACACGTTTTTGTAACTCCCGAGAAACTCAGTAATCCAGAGGCAAGGTGTCGACAGTTCAACCAAAAGGTAGTGGGTTCTAGCCCTACCGACAGTTGACAAATTTTCTCGCGTTTTTTTATGAGTAATATCTACACCCGTGTCCAAGCTAGGTGGATTGGTACCTAGTCCCACCGGAGGTGGATGATAAAAAAGGAGGTCCCGTGTGTAGGTCACAACACTGTGCACATTAAAGATCTCTTGGCTGTTGACAGGGCAGTCCAGGCAAAATTTAAAAAACCTACCTACCAAAACCCCCAGATCACCTTAGTTGTGGATGTGGGTCAAATCAAATCAAATCAAATCAAATCAAATCAAATCAAATCAAATCAAATCAAATCAAATCAAATCAAAATCAAATCAAATCAAATGTAACTCCCAGTACTGACTCGTAGACAAATCAGCCAATTTTAGTCTGTCATTGGCTTCTTTTTTTTTTTTGGCCTGACTTCGTGATTATTTTGCGCACTGGCTTTTTAGACAACTGTACAAGTGACCTCAAACTCTCGATTCACCCTGTCAAGGTGGAAATTTTTGATAGCATGAACCCACAAAAGTTTGCTTTTCTTTTTTTATTTGTTCTATACCTTAGAACTTTCATTGCATCTATGTCCATCTTTTTCTATTTGTTCTATATCTTAGAACTTTCATTACAACCAACTATGTCCATCTTTTCTCTATTTGTTCTATATCTTCTTTCATTACAACCAACTATGTCCATCTTTTCTCTATTTGTTCTATATCTTAAAACTTTCATTACAACTCTCTATGTCCATCTTTTCTCTATTTGTTCTATATCTTAGTCAACTATGTCATCTTTTTCTATTTGTTCTATATCTTAAAACTTTCACTACAACTATCTGTGTCCATCTTTTCTCTATTTGTTCTATATCTTAAAACTGTCATTACAACTATCTGTGTCCATCTTTTTTTCTGTTGTGCTATAGATATGTAGTTTTCAATTGAAGTTTGGTTTGTTTTCTTTTTCGATTTTTTTAACATGAACTCTGTTTTTTTTAACTCTTTTTACATGCACCAAGTTTTCCCTCTTTGTATGTTCTACATATCCAAACAATTTATTATTCATATATTTATGTTTTCTTTTCTTTTGTTTGTTCCAGCTTCACGAGTGCCAGGAGCACCTTGCAATTCCGATGAATTCACTTGCAGATCAACTCAACAATGCATTCCGTATTCATATCAGTGTGATGGTGAAATTGATTGCATCGATAGATCTGATGAAATTGGATGCAGTGAGTAATGAGTAATGGTTTGGCAGAGGGTTAAATGCATTAATGCCCCAGTGTAAGCCAGAGGCAAACTTAACATGAAATCAATATCTTCCATTAAAAAAAAACAACAACTTTAAGAAATCCCAAAACAAAACAAAAATCTTTAAAATCCAATCTAAGCCATGATTGAGGGGGGGGGGGCAAGGGGGGAGTTATTAATTGTGGTGTCGTTTTAAACAAATGAACCGAGAATATTTAATTTTAACAAATAGACACATTGTTAAGATAGAATTTTGTCTGCTTTTTGTTTTTAACCTCATTGACAAATTTCAGATTCACTGATTCAGCTCACTATTTATCATTTATTTATACTGGTTATCTGCTTTTCTCTACATTCCTCTTAATCCAGGTGCCCCAACGATTGTCACGCCACCCATCCCAGAAATTATTGTTGAAGTGAATAAAACCTTTACTGTTGTTTGTGAAGCTGTGGGTGTACCTACACCCCTCATTGTCTGGCGTTTGAACTGGGGGAACATTCCGTCTGGCGTCCGCATATCAGTGACTAGTGTGAATGGTCGCGGTACCCTAACAGTGAGAAATGCCATTCGCACTGATGCTGGTGCCTACACTTGTGAAGCCATCAACAATCGTGGCAGCATCTTTGCCATTCCTGACGCTTTGATCATTGTCAGACGTAAGTGCTTGGGTCTCTCAACCTCCATAAGAGCTTCATTTAAATGACAGTTATATATAAAGAGATGGATGGATAGATGGATGGATAGATGGATGGATAGATGGATGGATAGATGGAGGGTCGGATAGTTGGATGAACAGGTCAACAAACAGACAGATGAGACTGATTCATGGACAGATGATAAGGACAAAATATCTTTCTCAGAAAGTAGGGGAAAATAGTGACAAAATACCTCTCAGAAAGGGGAAAATAGTGACAAAATGCCTCTCTCAGAAAGTATGGGAAAAATAGTGATAAAATGCCTCTCTCAGAAAGTATAGGATGATGGATCAGAAATGGATGGATGATAGGGATCTCAGAAAGATGGGATGGATAGATGGAGGGTCAGAAAGTATGAGATGATAGGGGTCAAAACTCTCTCTCAGAAAGTATGGGATGATAGGGACAAAATATTCAGAAAGTATGGGATGATAGGACAAAATACTTTCTCAGAAAGTATGGGATGATAGGGACAAAATACCTCTCTCAGAAAGTATGGGATGATGGACAAAATACCTCTCTCAGAAAGTATGGGATGATAGTGACAAAATGCCTCTCTCAGAAAGTATGGGACAAAAATCAGAAAACGTGGGATGATAGGGACAAAATACCTCTCTCAGAAAGTATAGGAGTGTGGGATGATAGGTGAGTGGGAAAATACCTCTCTCAGAAAGTGTGGGATGATAGACAAATACCTCTCTCAGAAAGTGTGGGATGATAGGACAAATACTCTCTCAGAAAGTGTGGGATGATAGTGACAAAATACCTCTCTCAGAAAGTGTGGGATGATAGGGACAAATACCTCTCTCAGAAAGTATGGGATGATAGGGACAAATACCTCTCTCAGAAAGTATGGGATGATAGGGACAAAATACCTCTCTCAGAAAGTATGGGATGATAGGGACAAAATACCTCTCTCAGAAAGTATGGAATGATAGTGACAAAATGTCTGTGTTAGAAATTAATCTTGATGCCAATGCAAAAATGTAAGTCTTTCAAAATCATTGCTTGGTAGCCCTCTAGAGACCTGTTTTAGAAGTCATGGCTCTGATGAGCTTTGCAATGACGTATGTCTTTCAAAAAGATAATCTGGTAACATTGACTTTAGGATTCAACACTAATGTATTGTTAACACAATGGGAACTTGAATATTTCAAGAACGTGTTTTTGCAATACATTTGGTAGGATGACTCAACACTATATTAAAACAAATCTTCTTCTATGAATCATAAAATCTTGTTTTTGACAAAATATTTTCTTTTTTAACATTATCATAATTTTCTACTATTTTTAGAATCGTTTGGAGTGTGTAAAGACGGTCGTTTTAATGCTGAGGCAGATACTCCTGATGAATGTGTTCGCTGCTTTTGCTTTGGTCAAACCAAGACATGCTACAGCAGTGACTTACAACTCTCACAGGTAATATGAGTTTCAGACTGAATGTTTGAGCCGTGGACTTAGAGGTCACCATCTGTTTTACATTCCTGTTCCATTGCTTCATGATAATTGTTAATAAACTATCTCATATCAGCACAACTGAGACCTACTTGCTTTAAAGACGCTAGCACAGTATCATAATACATGGATATATGTTACAACACAAATTATCAACACTGAGATTCTTTAGGACCAGCATTATATCAGAATACACAGTATAGGGCAAGTGTCTTTCTCGATTGCGAGGCCATTCTATGACTACCACTTGCAGGAATTTGTGGCCCCTTGCAAACAAAGCATAATTTTAAGATCGATTAATGCTCTTTTAACGCCTTCACTGCTCAGGAGACAAAACATAGCAGTGCTAGGGAGAAATTGACGGTTTTCTTTCTAATGGGATGTTATTCAAACTATATACACAAGTGTTTTATGCAGTTGTGTAGACCACTGAGCGTACCTATTGTAACGTTCATGAGCCCTGTAAATTCTATGGGAACGTGGCATATAGCATGCACAAATTTGCCCGTAGAATTTATGGGCACATGGCAGTGAAGGGGTTAATGAATGTACCTAATGTAAAATCTTCTTTTTGTAATAAAAGTTTCAGTGCTGTAGCTCCAGTATGTGAAATGATCAGTCTTTTTATACCAAATCTTCTCATCTATTAACATATTTGGGAACTGTTGATAGACAGAGCTGTTAAGATCTGCTTTTACTAACACTGGAAAATATTCACTAGGAAATGAAGTGTATGCTCATTATTGTCGCATATACTTTTTACATATAATGCTCCATAGTTTTTTTTCTTGTTTTTTTTAAATTTTTATTGGATTTGGGAATCGAGCTACTTTGATTGATGTCAGGTACTCTATGATTTTATTATACTTATTATTATTATTATATATTTTTTATTTTATCTTTTATTACTTTTTTTATTATTATTATTATTATTATTATTATTATTATTATTAGAATCTATTATTATTATTATTATTATTGTTGTTGTTGTTGTTGTTAATATTACGTCAGTAAAACTGAAATTGTAATTTTTCTCCAAATAGATCACTCTTGGTGACCGGGTCCAACTTGTGAATCGTCCATCCAATGAAGCTGCAGAAGAAGGATTTGTCCAGTATCTGCCAACATCGGGAGAATTTGAAGTGTTAGACTTTGATCGTGTCTTGAGACCGGGCAGTTGGTATTGGTCACTTCCATACCAGTATCTCAGCAAGAGGGTAGGTAGAAAGCTGGAAAAAATAAGAAAACAAATCACTTATCGTAGCTGCTGGGGATGAATATAAAGAAACAATTGCTATCGTTCAGATGAAAACATATATAACGGCTTGTCTGCAGCCGCTCTCTTCTAGGTGAGCGTGGCTCCGATCGACACTCACTGTCGGGTCACTGTGTCCAGTTACATGTCAGATGGGGAACTCTTTTCTGTTTCGCATGTGATGTCATAGTGGAGGTTTAAGGGCTTAGAAAATTGCATCATAAAACAACACTAAGCTCTTTTTTCTTATCTTTACTTACAATGATACATTTCTAAACAAAATATAGATTAATTGATAGCAGTAGTAATTTTTTCGTGTGAATAATTTACAGAGATATTGCAAGATGAACCTACCTTGTTTTCTTTCACCATGGACAAAAGTAACATAAACAAACGAGAAAGCCTGGGAGAAATTTTTCTCTCAATCATAAAGAATACATTAATTTGATGCATAGCAATGATAACTGGGTCTTTGATTAAGATATTTGTGTCCAACCTTTAATGATGGTCAGATTAAATAGTCTAACTTAGACAAATTTTAAATTGTATTTCAGCTTAGTAGCTATGGTGGTGAACTGACATACCAGGCATATTATGAAGTGAATGGATTTACTCAACCAACCAGCGATGCAGATGTCATCCTCATCGTAAGGCTTTGCTTGATAATAAAAGTTTTGTTTTCTATTCATTCCATGAGCTATATATATATATATATATGTATATATATATATATATATTTATTTATCTGTTTTTCACTGAAAAATTAACTCAATTGATTGATTGATTGATTGATTAGTTGGTTGATTTTTTTGTTCAAACCAATTAAATCAATATACATAGGCATGAAATGAAAAATTAACATGGGAATAGAAATTTGCTTAATTGAGTCAGGAAATAATTTTAAAATCATATGAAAGTTGTATAATTAAAAGAAATCTAATTGGCCAAAATAGATAGACACTCAAGTAGTTTTAAACAATATTATATTGAACAGATTCTTTTGGCACACAAAGGATTTAGTATGAAAAAAAATTTTCAATAACAACGTAACAGGACTTAATGAAGGGAAAGTGCATTCTGTAAACAATCTCAGAAAAGAAAATGCACCGACGCAATAATAAAATTGATGTTAATTATATTAAGTAATATCTACTTTTTGAAAGGATATAATTAACTCATGTCATGTATTACTGTTATGTCTCTAACTATATAGGAATTTTGTGTATCCTGTAAAAAGCAAACAAAGCTTCAAATAAAGGTTTTCAAAGAATGTCTTGAAGAATAAACAAATCTTGTCCATTGAAATCTTTCATAGGCATAAAATAGATTAACTTTTATAGGCATTCACCACCCTTGATTTTGTAAATCGAAATGTTTTTTTTTCTAAATAGGGAAATGGAATCACATTGACCCACAGAAGTGAAACCCAATTCAGACCACGTGCTCGCACAACTGTGAAAGTGCCTTTGGTGGAGGTAAATCTTTTTCATTTTTGCTTTCCTTTGTGTGTATATCGTAAAGAATGTCTATATTTTATAGAATTATATTTAAGTTTATTTTTAGATTTTAAGGAAATTATTTTATTTTTCTTCCCAAATAGTTGATTTCTCCTTGATCAGACTCATAAAAAAATCACTACTCATTTTATGTCTTAGTGTATGACTAGTTTTCCAATGATAATTAAGTAAGCTCGAAAGTGACAAAGTGAACTCTGTGTCGACTCCCCGCTCGAAAGTGACAAAGTGAACTCTGTGTCGACTCCCCCCTCCCTCCCTCCCCCTCCCCCTCTGGATGCTTTGACATATTACCACTAAAAATGGACAGACAAAAATTAGATTTCACAAGAGTGTTATCTATCTATCTACACAGATAATTTTGGAAGAAGCTAACTCGCTGTTAAATACTGAAAATGAAATGTTGACAGGTTAGTTGATACAGTAACAAACAGGCAAAGGGAACGAGAGTAAATGAGTGAAATAACAAATAGGGCATAATGACATGAAATAATATTGAAGTCTCGCAGGAACAAAAACCCAACGTGACAAATACGAAAGAATAGACAGAAACACATCTTTGGGCACCAGTAGAATCAAACCCATGGAACCCCGGATCGGCACCCAACCCTTGCCTCGTCTCGCCATGAAAAAGAGTGCACTACTAACCAGGCTAACTTGACTCATTCAGTACTATGGACAGATCATTAATAAACCACCCTTTATATTTCATAAGGATCATCAATATACTACCCTTTAAATTTCATAAGAATCATCAATATATCACCCTTTATATTTCATAAGAATCATCAATATATCACCCTTTATATTTCATAAGGATCATCAATAAACCACCCTTTATATTTCATAAGGATCATCAATATATCACCCTTTATATTTCATAAGGATCATCAATATATCACCCTTTATATTTCATAAGAATCATCAATATATCACCCTTTATATTTCATAAGGATCATCAATATACCACCCTTTATATTTCATAAGGATTATCAATCAATATACCACCCTTTATATTTCATAAGAATCATCAATATATCACCCTTTATATTTCATAAGAATCATCAATATATCACCCTTTATATTTCATAAGAATCATCAATATATCACCCTTTATATTTCATAAGAATCATCAATATATCACCCTTTATATTTCATAAGGATCAATGTAAATCAAACACCCTCAGACCATAGGTTACATGTCTCAATAATAAACTATGTAAATTGAACATCTCTGGACAACCCTTTATGGGAAGCAATATTCTCTATCGATTGATGACAAATGAGATGTTTAGGATTAATAAATTATACTTGTATTGCATTTCAGTCTGCTTGGGAAAGGAGTAGAGACAGCAGACGACCAGGAGATATCATCTCGGACTATGCTACCCGTGAAGACCTCATGCTTGTGTTGGATAACGTGACAGACATTTTCATCCGAGCCACCTATGACAACAGACAATCCCTCATCAGGTCAATATCGAGAATATTTGTGGGTTTTTAAAAACTCAAATGTGTATTAGAGAACATAAGATAAGATAATCTTTACTAATCCTTTTGGGAAATTTGTTTTAGTCACAAATTCATTACATTTCATAAACAAATGATCATTTCTTAAATTATATAATATGATAAAAATCACATAGAATGATATTAACCATGATGATAATTTATGTTATTTCATATCTTATATAACCAATAAGAAACAATTGTGTGTGTGTGTGTGTGTGTGTGTGTGTGTGTGTCTCTCTCTCTCTGTCTCTCTCTCTGTCTCTGTCTCTCTCTCTCTCTCTCTCTCTCTCTCTCTCTCTCTCTCTCTCTCTCTCTCTCTCTCTCTCTCTCTCTCTCTCTCTCTCTCTCTCTCTCTCTCTCTCTCTCTCTCTCTCTCTCTCTCCTCTCTCTCTCACGCACACACACACACACACACACACACACAACAATGGATAGTGACAATGACAATATAAATCAAATTAATTGACAATGACAACATACATCAAATTAATTGACAATGACAACATACATCAAATTAATTGACAATGACAACATACATCAAATTAATTGACAATGACAACATACATCAAATTAATTGACAATGACAATATACATCAAATTAATTGACAATGACAATATACATCAAATTAATTGACAATGACAACATACATCAAATTAATTGACAATGACAATATACATCAAATTAATTGACAATGACAACATACATCAAATTAATTGACAATGACAATATACATCGAATTAGTTGACAATGATCAAGAAATACACAAAACATATCGTGTTTTACAAGATGCATGCAAATAATATAGTTGAACTCTTCATTGGAATGCCAGTGTATGGAATTATATGATATACATATATTATATATATATTTATATACATACAGTGGAAACCTCTCTAATCGGGAAATCTCAGTGGATTGTAAATTGTTTTGATTTTCCGGGTTTTCCGATTTCCCGGCGACCTAGGGATTTTAGTTTTTCCTCAGCAGTTTGAGGTACTTGTCCTTCTGTGAGTAATAAAATGCAGAATTAAATGAACAAGTAGCCACAGGACCAGTTAATCAAAACAAAGATGACAATTATCAGAGATGTCTCTCACACTCACAATCGATCTTCCTTGACGGTAGATAGATAAGACACGTAATCAAGAAGGCATGGTGAATCGTTAAATCTCCTCGCATGTCCTCTTGTGATTGGTGGGTTAGGCGGGCAACAAAAGACTATCACAGTGCACAAGTCTGCTCTCAAAGCGCTGCCCAGTGTCAGCACCGTACTGTATTGTTAGGTGGATGAGCAAGGTCTGGCTCGAGGCCTGCTTTCACACCTTCATAATGGATGTTTGGTGTGCCTGGCTTATGGTCTTGTGACATCGTGTACATAACATGTAATGTGTAACACGTGTAGCACTAATGCATTTGTAATAATCAAATGTTTTGCTAACACGGAAACCAAATTTGGATAAGAAGTGAGTGTTGGAATAAATGAATATGGGAGAAATGGGCTGATAATCAATGCAAATCCACAAAAATTGTCCCGATTAGCCGGGGACTTTTCCCGTTTAGACAGGTAAATTATATAGAAAAAGTTTGCCACGTTTCCCGATTTCCCAGGTTCCCGATTAGAGAGGTTCCACTTTATATATTTATACATATATATATATATATATATATCCCTCCACACTCGCACACACACATACACTTATAGTGGTATGATGTTATACCTGTGGAAGGGAGATTATGACGTCATGGGTTCATATGGCAATAATGTTAGAGCTAATGGGGTATGTTTAGGAAAGACTCATAGCACACTTTTCCTCACTCCACCCAAGTGTTAGTCGGCAAAAAAGACACAAACGCTGGCAATTAGAGATCATCTTACCAAACATCTCATCAAACACCTCGCTCGGCAACATTTGATCTAACATCTTGCCCTCACCCTCACCAAACATTTCACTAAACATCTCACCAAACATCTCATCAAACATCTCACCAAACATCTCACCTTATAAATTTCCAAACAACTCGCTAAATTTATCACCAAACATATCACCAAACATCACACCAAACATATCACCAAATAGCTAGCCAATCATACACATCTCACAAAACATCACATCAAACATCTCACAAAACAAACATCAACTCTTCTGATGATAAATGAATAGTTCTTTTTAGACTGATATAGCTCCCCAGTTGAATTTCAAAGTTTGGACAAAAAAAGTATTTGATGTTTAGATGTCATGATTTTTTTTTATGAGAATAAGAAAGGATTCAATGACTGTAACATGTGGTGTAAAAATTCCACCCTGTTTGATACAGAGTAGATGTTATATTGATTCCTCTCATCACCATTAGCCCCTGCTCATAAAACATTCCAATACCGGTTCTGGGTTTTTTGAAATACAAAATGACATTTTTCTCAAACTTAGCTTTTTTCTCTCTCAATAATTCCACTAATGGTAAGAAACCTACACCTAGATTTGAACAAAATTTGGGCTGTAGCTTCTTTATTTTTACTTACTTAGGCCCGTAGGTCTGGGACGAGCATAGGCCATCGACGACACCCCGATAGCTTCTTTATATGATGACCTAATTTGTGTTAGATGTTTTAAAAAATAAAACAAAATGATAGTTTTGAATTCATTGCCAACTTAGTGTCAAAAATTGGTGGGTTTTTTTAAGATTTCAGTTGAGCAATCTTTTTCAATATTTTTTATTTCAATAACTAGATGAAATACCTAAAAACCAATATAACAAAACCTTGAAATGTCTTTCTACTTCCTGTATCTCAAATTTACTCACTTTATATGATTTGAAAAAGTATATCACATCCAATATGGCCACTATTACCATGGCAACCTAAATAGTGTGCTACAACAACAACAAAATAGTCCATCTCGATCACATCATGATACCCATTATATGTGTGAAGTATGAACATTATTAATCCAATCTTGACAATTTGGGGTCTCAGGTGTAAGCCCCTGTTTGATATGGCCTTGACACCTGTAGTAAATAGTGGTACTTTACTATCTATTATGTGATAGCAAAAAACTGAAATTTGTGCCTTTTGTTCCAACCAGACTAAGCAATGTCCTTCTGACCACTGGAGTGAACCACAACACTGGTCGTGGCCGAGCAATTAAAGTTGAGGATTGCGCTTGTCCCCCTGGCTATACAGGCATTTCCTGCGAGGTTTGTGTGTTTATAGTTTGTTGATTGAACAAAATTTGTGTGAGCTGTGAATATCTTAATGATACAAGTACAATCACAAGAACAAAAATATTTTTTCCATGAACATTTGTGGGAATTATTGTACACTGTCAAGGACATTATGATGAAAATGGAAAAATATTGATTGGTGTCAAGAAAAAGTATTTTCTTGTTTTCTCTTATGTTTTTCTTGGTAATACTTCAGAAATGAATTAGTTACTTTGAAGAAGAAAAGAAGAAGATAGCACCTGTCAGCAGTGTGAAGTTGTGCCTTGGAGATTTTAAATCATACGCCAATGTTCCATAAATAGTATTGGCATTCCTACTGCATCGTTTGCTTGTGCAACTCAGTTACAGTAATTCAAGCTGATAAGTTAAGTTTAGAACAATTATTGTAAGTCTTTTGGTATGAGTTTTTGTATTTACACCAAGGAGATTTATTTCTTATGATGGAATTTGTGAACATTTTCTTTGGTAAAATTTACATTGTGGCATGAAAAAAATAATTGTGTGCGTTATTGAAATTGTTTTGCAAACCAAGTTATTCAGTTTTGCTCGATTAAATTTTGGCTGTAAAGGCTCGTGTGAACCTATCAAATTTGCTTCATTATGTGTAAACAAATATCACAATGATAATGTTAAAAAAACCCAATGGATGAGTCCACATTTTATGTCAAAAAATGTCTTTTTCTAGGCTTTTACCCTTCTTTTTATATGTTAACAAATGCTTTAAATTGATATGCAAGATAATAATATTCATTCTGAACTCTGTTTTTCAGGAGTGTGACAGAGGCTTTTACCGTCGTGTCGGAGGTGGAAACTTTGGCAGGGAATGTGTTTCCTGTAATTGCAATGGTCGTTCCAATGATTGTGACCAATTGACAGGCATTTGCAGAGTAAGTATGCTTGATTGTCAAAGCATTTTTTTGAGGAGATAGATATGGGTTTTTTCATTTACAGAATAGATATGGGTGTTTTCATTTAAAAAATATATATGGGTTTTTTCCCTTACTAAATCATGGTCTCCTAGACTTTTCTGTAATCAAGCATTGTACAAAGCAAGAATATTTTTTTTTTAGATTATTCACATTGTTGTACATTTTGTACATTTTGTTTTTGTGTTATAATGAGTAAACCATGTACCTTTCCGTTTCCCAGCATTAAAGAATTTACTATAAAGAGTCTTTAAGTATGGAATTAAGGGAACTTAAAGTGACTCAGGCAGCTGGGCAGTGTAGTATTGTATGGTACAATAAGTAACACATCACTTTCCCTAGCCGATAAGGTGAGTGGGCAGCTGACAACCGCCCATTCAGATCAAAGGGAGTGGTATCCCTTATCAAGCACTGCACACATTGTAGCTTACTACACATCTAGCTTAACATAAACGATGAACTAAATTACTGTAGTATGCTTTGCTAGCTGTGTAGTATCTGTTTGAAGGCATAAAACTTTGACACAGATGAGAATGTTCATTACTGTCCCAAGTCTGTGAAACTTAGAGGGAAAAGTAATCTATGCAGAAAACATTGCAACAGACATATCTAGTCATCAAGTACTGGAATGACTCTACATATTGGGCCCACACTGGAATCCGGTTTATCTCAACTTCGCATAATGGCAACAATTTTGCCTCTCCTGTTGTGTTGAAATTAACCAAAGTTTTCTGTAACTGGCTCTGAAATATTGGGACAATCTGAAAATGTAAATTCTTTTTTTTTTTTTTTTTATTTCATCCTGAGTGCAGGACTCTTGTTATGGAAATTATATCTGTGCATTTGACAAACCTTGAAAAGACCTTGGAAGTTTGTTTATAAGAATTCACTTAAAGATTTGATGAATGTCCCGGTTTTACTCTAACAGAACTGTCGAGATAACTTTATGGGTCCTTACTGCGAACAGTGTCCTGAAGGATATGTGCTGATGCCACGATCTGGTCTTACCGGTGGTATCTGTCAACCATGTCCATGTCCTCTGACAACTCCAGAAAACCAGTGAGATTTTTTTTCTATTTGATCAGTCACAATCACGGCAGTCTTTTTAAAATAAAAATTTTGCTTTTCCATTAATAATTCATTGCGTTGACGTCGGACAAACGTGCTCGACAAAGTTTATGGTCGGATTATTTGTGTAAAAGTGGCAGGACTCTGTTTAAATACGAATACTGTGAATGATTAGATATTTTCTTCCTGACTCTCTCTTTTAATTTTTGATGGGAGTCTTTTTTTTTTGTTGCTATTTTCCGTTTCAATTTTTGGATGCATTTACTTGTTATCAGTTATTTCACTGTAAAAAAAAAGATTTATAACGCTGAAATTTTCCTCTATCACAATTAAAAAAAACTATTCCTCATTATCATCATAAATAAACATGTTACACTTGATTAGAAATAGGTCAAAACCGTGTGGCACAGAGGTACGACTGGGTACACTTTCCTACAACTGCAATGAGTTAATTCCACATTCACCAAGCATCTTTCATTTCTTTCCGATTCTTTTTTCATTCTTCCTTTTCCTTTCCACACAAAGCGTATGTTCCTTTCAAATGTTTGTTCCTTTCATGATACTGTTTTGAACGTAAACTTAATGAGTTTGTTCAGCTGATATGTAATATCCATGAATTCCTTTTCAATCTGCTCATTGTAAGACCATATTTACAAATGTACAAAAGAAAAAAATGAATGAGATAATTCTATTACAAGCATAGTTTATGTTGAATGGACACCACAAATATTAATTTGAAATTCATCAAATATTTGTTTTTTTTAAGATTTCCTGTTTAAAAATAAAAAATAAAAATAAAGAATTTGTTGATGTACATATATTTTAGTCAGAATGTCCTTTTAAAAGAAAGAATATATCTACATCTCATGAACAGATTCAGCCGCACATGCCAGCTTGCTCGTGGTGGTGAAATTGTCTGTTTGAATTGTCCTGAGGGCTACACTGGCAAGCGTTGTGAGTTCTGTGATCAGGGTTATGATGGCAATCCAGAAACACCCGGTGACCGATGCAAACGAAAGGAGGGTAAGATTCACCTACTGTATGTTTTATGAAGAGAAGAAATTTTCTAAACTTCAAAATCAACTTTGTGTTATCTTGCTATTGATAGTGTAAAGCTAGCATTATCTAGAAAAGACTTTCACACTACAGACAAAGCACCACTTTTTCCTATTTCCATTCTTTGCGCTTAGACAGAAGAATGAAAGTAATGAAAGAAAAAGGATACGGAAAACAGTATTGTGTGCTGCTTTACAACTAAGAGAAAAACAGCTAACAGAACCAATAGGTTTCTCTACTCTTCCTCTGACCCATACATACACACACACACACACACACACACAAACACACACACACATACATACACATGCAACACAATCTTCTTCTTTTTAAAAGAAGAAAGAAAAAAGAAAAAAACAAGAGAAGAGAGGAAAAGCTTGAGAAATCAAGGAAAGGAGCCCAAATAATTTGCAAAGATACAACAATTTTTTAAAAGAATTAATTATTTTGATCAATAAGTTAACTTATTTTCTGTATTTCGTTGAAATTAAATTCTTTGTCCTAACTGAAACTACAGCCCTGTTGATATAAGTTGGAATGAAATGTTTACTCAAAGCAGTTATTGCAAAAGGTTTGTTGTGTTGGTCATTATTCAGATACAGACTTGTGTGATCCAAGAGGAAGTCTTACCTCCATTCCCAGTGTCATCACGGGAGAGTGTAACTGCAAGGTAAGGCAATTCTTTCTTTGTTTTTTGGGTTTTTTCTTCATTTTTTAAATTTCTTTTTTCATTTTTTCATATTTCTCACCATGTATTTTTACGAATGAAAGAGTAAAAAAACCCAACAAAAAACAGTAACTTTGCTAAGATGCTATAATGTCTCATCTCTCATTTGGGAACAGTTCAAGCATGGTAATTTTATGTGATTGGATGTGCTTTCACTTGTGATGACATAACATTTATCACATCGTTGAGACATTGTAATGACGCATTTTAAATAACATACAAAAATATTTTTATCTCTTTATCTTTGTTTGTACAGCCAAACGCAGAAGGCCAATACTGCGATCAATGTAAACCAGACACCTTCTACCTCTCTGGCAATTTCCCATATGGCTGTATATCTTGCTTCTGTATGGGAGTCACTCAAACCTGTCAGAGCACTGCCTGGAATCGAGCTCAGGTATGCAAACGTTTTAACAGATTTACACGTTTCAATGTTGTTTTGACATTGACATTAAAAAAGAAAAGTTTTGATATCAAGACAAGTTTTAAGGGGATATGCAGGACTCTGAGTACATGGTTTTGGGTTGGAGATATTATTTCTCTTTTTCCATTTATTGTTTGAATAGAACTTTTCTTAAAATGATTTCACCGAGACAATAGCTAGAGCGCATTCAGACTTTTTTTTTTTTTTTTTTTAATTGTTCACCAATGGAGGTTAGGCAGAAGAAGGTAAAACGTTTATAAAATGGGGCAAAATTAGCATGGAAATGTGGCATTGATTTGTCCTCCGTACTGTGATTTCCCCACTGATACTTGGTATCAGTG